>VZTZ01013625.1:528200-743180 GCA_013400955.1 Drymodes brunneopygia
CCCGGGGGCGAGGCCGCCGCCGCCGCCTGGCAACGGCCGCGTCGCGGGGGAAGCGGGTGGCGAGCCCGGGGTACCGGCCGAGCCCGGAGGGATCGCCCGTGTCCTGGCTACCGGCTGAGCCCCGCGGGGACGGCCCTGCTCGGGGTACCGGCCGAGCCCCGAGGGACCGGCCGTGGGGTCCGCGCGGCTCCGGCCGCTTCTCCCCCGGTGCAGAACCCTCCCCTTGCCCCATTGTCCCGGGCACGGTTCCCCCCCGGGGCGGCCCAGCACTGCGGGTTTGGGCGTGGGAGCGCGGGGGAGGAGGGAAACATGAGATACTTGTAATCTTACTCATGTTTAACACAGCGCCTGGAGGGAGGGAGGGGCGAGGAGAGGGACTGCGGAGCCGCCGGCCCCTCCACCTGGCCGCCATAGCCTGCGTGGGGACGCCGCTCCTCGGCCGCGGACTGCGGGGCTGAGCCCCACGCAGGGAAACGGTGACCTAGGGAGGAATGTGTGGCAGCACAAAGAGGCTGCTCGCTGCTCTAGGTGTGGCAGTCCTGGAGAAGAATGTCAACCTCGCGTCCTGGATGGCCGCGGCTTAGCCACGGCTGTCACCCGGGGCTTCTCCTAGGCGTCGCCCCGTAATGTGGGGGTTCGCCAGAGTCCGGGGCTGTGGAGCGGAGGGCGTGTCACCCCCCCAACAATTGTTAGTGCTGCCCCAGTGCCAGAGCCCTTCTCAGGTCTAATCCGGGAGCTGACCCGCATGACTAATGCCTTGCACGCAGATTGCGAGTGTGCTTTAGCTCCACTTCTCCTTAATTCAAAGTACAAGAGCTAACTAGAGGCCACTAAAACAGTGAAAAGGAACAAATTCAAGTGCCTTGAGATCATCGTGGTGTGTGCTTATCTTCGTTGCTGTTGTGGTGGGGTTGTGTTGTAAAGATACAGGATTTCAATAAAAATGAAACACTACAGTATGAGGTGACATGATACTCAAGATCTAATCAAAAAAAAAAGCATCTGAAACAATAATTTTTAAAAAGGCCTGTCAAAACCTGAATTTAGTTTTGTCAGGGGAAGTTTCACAATACATTTTATTTGCATATGTGACAGGACTTTATGGTTACTTGTGCTGTTGTGTTTCATGAAGCCTACTTTGTTTTGTTCTTCTGGAAGCTCTCTGTGTAGCAAGACGCCAAGGAGATTAATTTTTTTTTTGGTATCCACCATTTGGAGGACAGATGATGACAAAAGCTTGCAACAGACTGAAGAGGAGGGATTCTATATGATGGATGAACAGAATTTTTTCTAGGCATGTTCTCTGAGTGGAGCTCTGGATGGTTTAAACAGAACTGAATGGAAGAAATAGGATCTACCAAATCATGTTACTTTGAAAAGGAGGGATGAAAGTGTGTTTTCTGGAAGTGATTTGGGTTTTTTTTCTCTCTGACCCCTGAAGGATAAGGCAGAAAGAGCACAGTAATTCCTGAAATAGTTCTGTGTTAGAGACCTGACTGTGAGAATTGCGTAGTAAAGCTGAGAAGTGGCATCAAAGAGTTATTTTAATTTGTCAGTGATGATTAATTTAGGGCTCTGAAGTAAGGACTGGCATCTGGGGGAGGCCTGGTTTCCAAAGACAGGGTGTTGTAACACAATGCTCATCTAATGATGAGTTGAAATATTAGAAGCTCTGTACTTGAAACTCCTAGATGAGAGCAAATTGTGTTGATAAAAGCATTGCCAGGTTATCTCATGAATACTTTGGCCTTCTCAGAGGCAGGAGCACTTAGTTTCCATCATGTTAAAAATCCATTTAAACATCAAATTTTTGTTAGTCTTGCATTTAGCAGTGGATGTTAAAACTGTCTGGGTCAAGGTATTTGGCATGGCTTCAAATGAGTTCACTCTCAGTCATGCTGGGAGACTGGCAGAATGAATTTGCTGCCTGCAACTGGTGGTGGGGTGACCATGGCAGGGGCAGCCACGTGGCCCTGTGGTTTGCTCTCTGCAGAGTTGTGGTTTCACTTACTTTGAGCTCTGCTGTTTGAATTTAAGGTATAACTGAAGAATTACAGTTCACATTCTGAAAATTTTGAAAAAAAAATCTGTTCATATTTGAAATTGAATGCTTTGATTTATGAGGATTTGAGGCAAATAACTTTGAAATTCTGTTTCCAGGAGGAGGAGAGTAGGGCCTGTAGCAAGTGTGCAGAGAATAGTAGGGTTTCTCTTATCTGCGACAATTGGCCATGGAGCTGCCTTTTGTCAGTGGAACAAAAGCAAAAATGTATTGCCTACTTGATGGCCTATTGAAATGGATTTTATGTATGTATATGGAGGTGTTTTTAAAAAAGAAAACCTTTGTGACTGCTGTTAGTTACACACATAAGAGTATTCAGTATCATTGTGACATAATTATATGTAATGCAAGTCTCTGGCAGGGCAACAGCAGCCTACCTTCTGAAGAGCTAATATAAATATTTGCAGGAGGAGAAAACAAGCAGGAGCTCTGCAGTCAAACTTGGGTTCTCCTGAACAATTTCTGTGGTAGCAGAAACTACAATTCTGGAGAGATTACTGTTTAAATCCTTTGATTACTTGAATTTACATAGGGTGCGAAAAAAAAAGTCAGTTTGAGGTAGTTGTACATGGTCAAAGTAATACCCTCTTTTTTTTGTGGCTAGTTGCCCAAAATAAGAATAACCAGTGTACTATGATGAGTAGGTACCACTTTACTTCTTCAAACCCTAGATCCTGCAGCAAAAGGAGGGTCATATATCACTTTTCTGGAAGAGACTGGTGTGTTTTGAAGTGAAACTGCACTTACCAGAAGCCTGCACATGAAATCCACCAGACTGGCCCTAGGCCAGCATGCAGAGAGAATAAAGATGTTTCCTTGTGTGTCTGTTGCCTTCAGCTGACCTGGGTTAAATACATATGCAAACGTTGTGAAGGGTCAGTTTATTAATTAGTCTTGCTTTTCCATGTGATTATATAGGATTTTTTTCTTTAATTCATCCATGTTGAGATTTCAGGAAGGTCTGCCAGACAGTGTCAAGCAGAGGTCAGCAGAGCTGCCTGGAGCTGTCCCTGGCCAGGCTGAGCCCAGCCGCAGGAGGTGCTGAATAAATGCAGATCTATATTTGCTTCTGCTCACCCCAGCCAGTGAACCTTCTACCCTGCACATCCTGCATTTGCATTTTATACAAATTCTAAACCGGCATATTCACTCCTCAGTTGTTTTTTTCTGTTGTACTGCTGTATCTGCATGGACTCCTCCAGAGGAGTTGTGTGCATTTTAAGGACAGGATACAGCATGACTTGGAAAAAACAGATCTATCCTTGAATACTACCACTGGTGACTTTCATTTGCACCCTTCATTTATTAAAATATGTACCCACTGATCTTCAGTGTTTATCTGAGGTGCAAGACCCTTTTTCTTCCCATGTATAGTCAGCAAACCTCTAAGGGAGGTGTTCATAACCTGGGTTATTTTACTTAGAATGCGACTTTTTTTTTTCTGTTGTAAGGAGGAGAATAATCAGCACTTTGACTGGTATAGTAAACCTTCATTTTCATATTTCATGTTCCCATCTTGGTGAGTCCAACAAAGGATCATTTTATTTATTCAGTTTTATTCATTGTCACGTGCAGTGTCTAGCACTGGGGCCTGCTTCTGTACCTGAGCTGGTGTAAGAGTTTCAGAAGCCAAACAGCCCTGTCCTCTGTTAAGCAGAAGTGTGAGCAAGGGTAGTCCTGCCAAGTTTGATGGATGTTTTCTTTATGTATGTATCCCTGGACTTGCTTTCCAGGATAAAACCACACAGCTTCCACCTACCCTATAATGATGTAGCCCTCAGGGAAGATTTGAATTGCACTGGGAGTTTTTTCCCTTGGAGATGAAATCCTACAAACCACAAGTTAGGAGACAGTGAAGGGCCACTGTTCATTTGCTCTCTTTCCCTGTCCTCCCAGCCTGTACTTTAAGAAGCCTGGAGCATGGCTATGGAGTGACCACTGCCTTGTTCACCTTGTTGATCTGTCTTGTCCACCTTGTTGCATCACCACTGGTGGCCACAGAACCTCTTCTTATCTCACAGATAACCATGAACAGCACTCGTGGAAGTTGAGGGGAGTGTTCAGGCCTCCCAGTCAGAGGTTTTCTGAAAGTTGCTGGGAAAGTAGATGTTGTTTTCATTTTCCTTTCTCTTCCTCCAGTGCCCAGGATTTTGGAGAGCACCCAGTCAGTCTGAGAGCCTGTCTGCTTAGCAGGAGGCGTGTAGGCATCAGTCTTCTTAACCCTGGAGCTCAGTGTTGCCATGCTGTTGGAATTCTGGGGGGCTCTGGTTCTTGCCACACAGTTTGGAAGGAATTTCAAGGCTTTGCCTGTTTCCATGTCCATTCTACCACACCCAGCTGCTTGATGGCTCTGCTCTGATCCGCCTGGCCTTTGTGTGCTGGGAAGGAACAAAGGGTGGTTAACCTTCAACTGGAGCACTTGGTGTGCTGGAGTTATATTTCTTTATTTTCTGTTAATATTTTGACAGAAGTTTCTTTTTTTTTTTAATTTGTGCTGGCAGGTTTCTATAGTAACTACAAAACTCGGATAGAAAAATTAGCAAAGCATAGTTCAATCTGAAAATGTCCTTCGGGTTCTAGTTTGGAGGCAAGGAAATAATTCTTGGTCTTCTATTGGCTAGAAAAAGGAAAGCAGCTTGGAGCTTACAGGTAAATTGCCTTGTGATATTCAGAAATGCTTATGCATGAAGTAGGAGGGAAATTGTGTAACTATCAAGCTGCTTTAGAAATGAAAGAAAAAAAAGAGCTATTATTGCCAAGTGAAAATAGTGAACTGTGAGGCCTCAGTAGAAAACTAATGTTTTAATGCATGTTTTTAAAAAATTTCTCTGTTTATGATCTAAAATAGAAATTGCTCCTGTGTGTCCTTTGGAAACACTGCTTAATGTTTTCTACTTATTCTGCAGTCTCAGTTTTTAGGGCAGCACAGGAGAGTCAGCACTGAGATCCTGCACTCCAGACAGATGACACATGCTTGGTGGATGGTTTTTTAAATTGGTCTTTCTGTCAATAAGAACTATTACAACAGCAATAAAATAATGGCCTTATTAATATTCACCAAGTCTGAGAAAATCAAATTATCTCAGTAGAATGTGTTTTATCTTTCCAATGGAAATAATCAATCTGCTGCCGACTGTAGCTGTCAAAATAGGAAGATTCTAAGTTAGGTTAGGTTTTATGGTTTTAAATTACTGTGTTTCCCTATGCTTTTAATGGGTTTGTCTGAATTTTTTTGCTTTCTGATATATAAAGAAAAAAATACTTTTAATTTTAGCTCCCCTCTCAACGTAGAAGTATTGGGAATACCAGTGTGACCCTCCCTACTTTTGCTGGGAGACTTGCTTTGTGTCTGAGAAAATATTCCCAGCTTCTACTGGCAGCTTTTTAATGAGCAGGGCAATCATGTCATCAACTTCATCAGCTAGGGGGAATATATTAGTTAAGATGTCTTCAAATAAGACACAAGACTGAGATAAATATAAAGTTTCCTGTTGCCAGTTAAAATTATGTTCTCAGTCTGTCAAAATCCGGCTGCTTATCCAGTCAGCACTGGTTTTGACAGCCTTCCTTGAACCCTGCTGTCCCCTTTCCTGACAGGAGAGAAAATTCCTTCATGCCTGTGGTTGTGTGTCCCCTGTGTGTGGCAAGGAGAGCAGAGCCAAGGAAGACAGACGAGGGAGCGTGTGTGGGGCCTGCAGAGCAGCTTGGAGCTCAGAACAGACAGGAACAAGCAAGGAGAAAAGTGTCACTGGTGGCAGAGAGGCTCCTTCTTCCATGGCCTTCAGTCAGGTCTGCTGGGGGTACCTTCAGCCTGCTCAGAGAGATGGATTTAGAGCATTTTAAACCCAAGTTTTCCTTAAAAGATCATGCTGTTAGACAAGAAAATTGGGTTTTCCCTGTCTGTGTATAGTGTCTTATACGAAAAAAAAAAATGAAATGGTTGGGCAAAACCTGTATTGACTAAAATCTATTTGTAGTGCTGCTGATACCTGATCCCTCCCCTTGGTTATCAGGAGGACATCAACTCTGAATCTTCTCACTGCTTTTTCCTTTTAATTAAAAGATATTCTGCAGATATTAATGGCTACAATAAGTCCATGTTCTTGCTCCCTGTTTTCCATATCTTATCCGTCAGACATCTCATGCACCAATTTGTTTTTATTTTGCAGAGTGTAAGCTCTTGTGTCAGAGGCTTGTCACACAAGGTAATGTGTTGGGAAGATATGCCGAAAGAAATCAGTGGCATCTCATCTCCATTCTTTAAAGATTATTTTAGCTAATAAATACATTCTTCTGCAATGATAAGGTTGCTCATCTAAATACTGCTTAATTTGTTTAATCGTGGAGAAAGCAGGGAAAAATCCATCTGTACAAATCAGTGAAAGGAAATCTTATGATTAGTATAATCTCTAAAATTAAATTGGATAATGTCTGCATAATGATAGGATTTGCATGGCTCTTTAGACCTCCTGCCTTTGAATAAGTTCTGAAGTAATTACTATATTTTTCTGCTTTGTGGCTCTGCCAGAACTCGAATTTCTTTCTGTTATTTCAACATATGGTCAAAGAGTCTGGGTCTTAAGGAAGAGTTACTTAGTTTTTAGAGGAATTATCTAGTAGTTTCTTGGTTACAAATGTTGCCAAAGACTCAGTATTTGGATTTAAAGTTGTGTCTAGCTGGACACGTGTGTTTGCACTTGGCTAGATTGTTTCTTTCTGCTTCTTTCTGATCAGATGTATTGAAACAGTATAAATTGGTGACTGTAAATGCTGAATCTGGGAATGTTCATATCTCTGATTGTTCTAAATTAATTTTTAGCTTTGCTATTAAATACATTTGATTTATGTATTAAATATAGCCGTGGTTGTGAAGTGGGTATTTTAGGCCATCAGAGGTGGGCTGTGAACAGTTGGGGTTAATTGACTTCAATAAAGAGAGGCTTTACCCAGCCCCTGATGCTCATATGGGTAATAAATCAGAATTTCTGTGATTGGTACAGCCAAGGTGTGTGGTGCTGTGCTGTGCCATTTCCTCCTCCCTGAGCTTTGGGTTGTGCTCAGGAGCAGAACAGTTTTCCCTTTGTTCCTGAGAGGATTTCATTTCCTCGTGCTGAGCTCCTGCAGAATCCTGGGTTGGGATAGGTATGTGCATCCTGTTTCTGTGTGTACTTGGTGGGAGAGCAGTGAAAAGTTTCTTTGGAGCTGAACCGTGAGACTTTTTTTCTCTGTTTAGTTTTACTAACAGAAGATGCCAGAAAAAATCCTGTCCCTGCTCTGAGGGGATGGGGTGACACTCAGCGGATGATGGACTTTTGGCAGAAAGTGGCATTACAGAACTGCTCTCTGACATGCTTTGGGTCCTGTCCCTGGTGTTGCTGATCAAAATGCAAGAGTGAGGTGAGAGAGGCAGTTGTGTCTGAAGTATTTAATGGCCTCTTAAAAACACCCTCGTGGTGGATTCTTACTTTGGTAGCCTGCAAGTTGTAACAAGGGAGCATCGTGATAGAGCTGGGATTAATGTCCCTTCCTTGTGTGCAAGTTGGTGCTTGAGTATTGCAGGGGAGTGGAAGTGCCTTTCTTTTTGCTAAATAGCTGATCAAAAGGAGAAGAGATGGCACATAGCTCACCTCTGTCCCAGTGCTTTATAACCTCTGTGTTGCTGGACAGCTTTTCTCAAGTGGAGCTATTTTAAAAGAGGAGAAGCTGCAAAATTGGCCCATGTAAAAATGATATTGAAAAAACTCACCTAAATGAGTTTGGTTATAGATTTCTGCTTAGACAACAAGAAATTGTTACTTGCTGGAGGCCTGTTTGCAGAAACAGACTGTTTAAAATGCTTGTTTTGGGCTTGGTTGCTTTATGCATTTCAAATAGTGCAGAACAACTCTCCCTGCAGGTGATGCATGACTCCACTTTGCAGTAATTGCTATGAAGGCCTGAAATGACCCACAGCTGGGCTTGTTAATGATCAAAGGTCTTGGCTTCTGTTGTGATCCCAGCTGTGATGCCCTCAGCATGTCCAAAATGGAGCTCCTTTCCCCCCTTGAATCTTCAACAATCCCCATCTTCTGTAGCAGCTTGCACACTTTCCTCCCAAGACTTCCAAATAGTTTCCTAAACTGGAAACTTCTTTAAAGACTTTCACCTATGACTAAAAAGAGTCAAATGAGAAAAACTAATTATTTGCAGTGGCTCTGCTGCCTGATCTAATGATGTGAAAATTTGCTATTAATAGTTAATGTTCTTAATCTTGAATGGTTTAAATATTTGGCGAAATCCCGTATTTAGAACAATCGCATCATAACAGGAGATGATTTATATGGAGTCTGTGTAGGCAGCTGCTTTTCTCAGGAAATTCTTGTGAAGTTGTGTGCCCTTGTTTTGTACTGCAGGAGGAAATCAGGCATCCAAGAGCTTGAAATAATTAACTTTTAAATGGCCACATGTGTTGCTAAACAGCCTGAGATGGAAATGCTGCTGGGGCAGCCTCCACTGTGGGCATATGAACAGCTTGGTGCACTGAAGGAACAATTTCTCTTTCATATCTGCCCTAGAGGGGTTGCTGCAAATGGAACTTTTACACGACGTGTGACTCATGTCACAGAAGCCATTCCTTCGAGTATTAATTATACCCTGTTTTCCTTCATTGTTAAATATTTATGTTAACAGGAGAGGCCTTTCCCTGTGTCCCACTGTGGGAGGTCTGTAAAGTAAAAGCAGTTCCTGGCCTGTTAGTTTGGTATCTTGCTCATTTATTTCCTAAGCTTGCAAAGGTGAAGTGGCTTCTTAAAGACTCCATTTTTGCCAGTTTTGTTTTAAGAACAGCATGTATTTTCCAGGAAACTAATCCAGGATGTGGCTTTTAAGCTCTGAAGGCTGGAACTCCCATCCAGCAACCTAATGCAGGCTCCTGCCAAAGCTAAACTGGGCGTCAGGTGAAGTTTGCTCAGTATTTTTGTGGGTTTTGTCTGTTTGAATGCTGAGCTCATACACAAAAATAAGGAGAGCAGCAGAAGAATAAAGACACTTTAGCACAGCCCTGCTGCTGCTGATTGGAAGGAGGCACATGGGAGCAGATGGAAGGGTCCTTCACTTGTACAAATCCAGTGATGAGGGGTAGGAATTGTTCTGGCTCAGTTCTTATTTTCTCTGAATAGCCTGCAGTCCTCTGCTTTCCTTTGGCAAGTATGTTTTATGGGAAGAAAAAAGCCTCTTTTCTCATAATTTGCTTTTCTTGGAATTATCAGTTTACTACTTCTTAATTTTAAAGGTTTTTCTCTTTTTCTCTGGAAATCTTTGCAGATACCTTTCATTAGTTGTATGAGAAATCTCCATTTATTTCTCTACTTTTTATCTGAAATTTTGGTATTTAAATTGTTAACTTTTATGCTGGTAATGTCAGCATTTTGTAACATCAGCAGTTAGTGGGAAATTGGCAAAAATTAAAATGAGGGTTTAAAATTACACGTCTTTGTCACGCTGGTGTCAGGGTTCTTTATTTTTAAACAAAACTGAAATCTGATTCTCTTTGGGGGATATTGTGTTTTAGCTGAAATTATAATGCAGTTTTAAAGTAAGAGACTTCATGCTAATGAAAGAAGCTACAGGGCTATTTGTGGGTGATTTGTTTTTTGGTTTGGGGTTTTTTAGGGAATATTTAATTAAAAAATAAAGTAGGTAAAATTTACAGAATGTTTCTGGTCAAAAAAAAAGAATGCATTCAGAAAGGCTGAGCCTCTAAAGTTCTCTTTGAAAGCCATCAATTGGAATGCTTCAGTAACTCAAATAAAGTGGTACCACACATAAATAAGAGGTCAGGCTTTATCTTGACTGCAATGCTGAAAGTACTTTGCTAACTTGCATCATTATGGATTTTTGGCAGAAAAAAATTTGGAGTAAGAACTCCTTTCATGGAGATTATGTTCATTTTGAGGTCTCATTCTTCTGTGTTTCATGAAACAAAATCTGGCTTCTGATGGAAGTGTTAATTGAGCAGCTCTTACTGAAGGAGTTTTTAGTTATGATTTATAAAAAGTTATGATTTGCTTTTAGTTATGATTTGTAAAAAGATCACTTAGATTTTTCTGTGTATATTTAGGTGAAGCTTTGTTGTAGTGAAACTCACTTTGTAGGTCAGTTAAAGTGTTTTGAATATCTGCTTTTGCTTGACAATATTCTCACTCAGACCTTGATGTATTCTGAAGTTTTTTGACTTGGTTCTGTTGTGTTGCTTGTTGGGGTGTTTGTTTTTGTCACCTAATTTCTGCCATTGGGATGCAAGTAGGAGAAGCCACCCCTGGTGATGGATCCTAGAAGTGTCCTACTTACCCACAGAGCTGTGTTTCTGAGAGATTTCTATCTCCATATGGAAAGTGGGGGTTCTTCAGCAATGTCACTGCTGGAAAAAATCCCTTTCACCATGTCACTTCAATTCCACCCTGCAGAGTGCTGCTTCAGTCAGCACTGATGCTGATGGGGGACTTGTCCTACTCCATTTTCCCTGCTTGCCTGGAGGTGTTACACAGGACCCACAAGGGCAGGAAAAAACCCTTTTATCTTTTCCCTTTCAGCAGGAAAAATGCCATTTTGATGTGGGTGGAGGGAGAGTGGGTGGTTCTCCTTGGCTGGTTAGGAAACACTGCTTTTATGTAATCTCTCTTCACACTCCAGCCATGCGTGGAAAATAAACTTTGGGTGTGGACATAATATCCTTCCATTAAGAGAACCTGGGAATTCAGTGGCTGGAATAACTATTTTATGGTTCTGTGTTGGGTAAATGGAAACCAGACCTCAGAAGGAGTTTTTGCCTTGTGCTGTCTAGAGGAAACACTGAAAAATGAGAGCTCATGCTCTTAAATCCAGTGCCCTTCTCCAGAAACTGAAACCTCTCTGGGGTTCAAAAGATTTTAAATGTGGGATTTTTGGTAGAGATTGCAGTTGGCCTTTGGACAGGAAGGGAGCTGCACCTTTCAGGGATGACTTGTGTGTTTTCCCTTCACCTCATTGCCCCACAGATGCCTCCGTTGTGTTTCTCTGCCCTTCCTCCTGCATTTCCAGCAGCTCCCCTGCACTGCCTTGATGTTGGTTTCCCTGGGAGGCCCTTTTTTGTTGGGCTGCCAGAGTCTCTGTTCACAATCTGGTCACATTAGGTCCATCCTGCTTTTTCTCCTGCCCCAAAGCCCAGACCCCTTCCAGGAAATCCAGGTTGTGGTGCTCTGGGATGATCTGGAGGAGGGGAGAGAGTGTAGTTTGGGCTGAGTAGCAGTCTCTGCCTGTGAAAAGGATCCTGCTGAGCCAGGGGATTTGGAGTCAAGCAGCTCCTGGAAGAAAGGGTCTGTAGTGGTACTGGGTGTTGCAGTTCTGTGACTCGGTGTCACATACACATCAGTTGTCCTCCAATGTGGTTTCTGTCCTTAAAAGCTTTGCCACCATTGATCTGTGACACTGCTTTAATGTGCTCTAAATTTGGAATTGAGGTTTCTCTCTATATGGTCCTTAATCGAAAAATGTAATTTTTAGAAAACTGAGCAGAAATCCCTTTGGCCCAGCAGGAGTTGAGGAACCTTCTGAACACCAAGTCCTACACTCAGCTTTATTTCTTACTGTTTTCTGTCATCTTCAGGTGATTCCTATAATCCACAAAATACAGCATGATATAAATGTTCTGTGAAACAAACCCAATTGACTGTATATTGTGGCAGGAAATGCAGGAGACTTGATTTTTGGAAAATTGCAGGTGGGATTAACTTGAATGAGCCAGAGAGGTCATGAGTGTCTGCAAGGACTCCTGCACAAGTCATCGTTTAGTGCCAAAACACAGCTTAGCTTAATGCCTTGTCTGACTGGGTTATTATGTATGTGCTGCTGCAACTCTCATATTTCTCACTTCTTGCCTTTCATCTTTCCAAATCAGTTGCTTCTATTATTCTTTGCTTTTAATAACAATAAAAAAATTCAACCCAAAAATACCCCCACCTCTTTTCCAGTACTTGATTTTGTCCAGGCAAATAGCAAAATTAAAGATTGTTCTTGTCTGTACTGAGAACAAAAATCTGATTTAAGTGCTTTAATAGAATTTAGTGTCTGCTAACATAATTGGTGTAAATTGCAAATATCCTTTAACAGCCTCAATTTGAAAACCTCATGCACTTCTCAGAATGAAAGAAATTTACCTAAATGGTAGTATTCTTACATCAATGTAAAGCCAAAAGTCCACAATGAACCTGGGAAAAACACTGCTGCTGACACAGAAATTCAGAGCAAGACTGGCTTTGCTTTGCCTGGTTCCTCATGGTGGCTGGTACTGCTGCTTTGAGTGGAAATTGGAGAGCTGGGTTTATATTGGGAGATACTGGGCTTAAAACAAACTCAGCAGAGCCAAATTCACTCCTTGGACCATGCCAAAAAAAGCTTTAAAAATAATGGCTTCCTCTGGAGGCTTGTCTATGTCATACCAAAAGGAAAAGAGTAAAGCCGTAAAGCAGACAGTTTGGTTGGGAGTGCAGTATTTGTGGGGTGTTTCAGAGCTTGCTTTAGTCATTTGAACTTTCCCCCAGCGTTTGGTTGGGTTTGTTGGGGCTGCTCTCACACAAGTGAGGAGACCTTGGGTGGGGAGAGCTGAGTATGGACTGTGTGCCACTGGCAATGGCAGGTGTAGGTGCTCAGTGCTGTGCAAGGTCAGGGAATGAAAATAAGAATGGCTGCCAAGGTGTGCCTCACCCAAAGGTTGGTCACTGGCTTGGAGGGTGGAGATCCTTCAGTAAAGATCCCATTGTGAATGGAGAAATCTGGGCGTTGGCTCTCGCAAATCACCTGGCTCTGGTGTTCCATGGTTCTCTTGGGTGTTGGCTGTGGATCTGTTGGGTTTATTGGGAATTCCTTGTGTGCTTTCTCCCCTCTTCTCCCTGGCCCTTCCTTCTGCTGAGGTTATTTGTTTGTTTTTCAGATGAGACCCTTTTTGCTCTTCCTGCTACATCTGCGCCTCTGATGCACTCCTTTGCAGGCAAGTTCTTTCTGCTCCCCTTTGTCTGAGTACCTCCTGCCTTTCTGATCTCATTAACCCCTTCCCATTAGTCTGCCTCTACTAAAAGTCAGCATGGGTCCAAGAATAGCCTCTGTCACGTTTTTCAGTTTTGACTTTTCAGTTGATCTATTCCAGATTTCAACGTGCATTCATTTGTTTATGTGGTAAACTGTTTCATAAACAAGATACAGCCATCTGTATATTCTTGGACCCTTGATGTAGGAGAGAAGTTGATACTGTTAACAGATTAACACATCAGAGCATAGCTGCTTTACTGATTTAGCAGAAAGATTTAATCTATAGTAACTTTCTGCAGTACTTTAAACAAGTAAAATTTGCACCTGTAAGGTTGATTTAGTGGTTTTTATTATGTACATCATCTACAAATTCCCAATTTAAAAAACACTTTGCTGGCACACGTGTTTGTGCATAAGTTTATGCCCAAGCATCCACGCATCCCCTCTCTCTGTCTCCCCTTGCCACCCTCCTGTTCTGGCTTTGTTAATATTGCCCCCTGTACTTGTCTGGCATCTTCAGCTTTACTGAGATCTTTGCACTGCATAAAGTTGCTGCTTCTTGAACCTCTTGCTCACTTCTCTCCTAGAAGTGAAATAGAATAGCTTTAAGTGATACTGTGTGTTAATGGCTCGTAGTATCCACGCTAGAACTTGGAAGAGCCTTTTAGTAGCTAAAATCACGTGAACCTGTTGAAAAGTTTGCACTTACTTTGAGAGCACTTGCATTCTCTAACTTTCCTTTCTGTCCACGGTCACAGAAAAAGTTATGGACTTGCAGGAGCAGCCAGGTAGCACTAAGTCGCTTGGTCAAGAGGATTTTCCTGCAGTCTCGCTTGATCCTGCTCCTTCTCTTCCCTCCTTCTCTCCTCTCTCAGCCGATCCCTTTAAAGAGCATGCAGCCTTTGGTACCTTCTCAGATGGATTTTCTGCAGGAGGCACTTACAAAGAGAGCTCCAGTGAGGTTTATAAAGAACCTATGAAAAACGGCAAAAACCCCTTTCTTGCAGAAGGAAATGACAAAGACACTTCAGGGATGAAATACTCGCAACCCCCATTTGCTAAAGAAGAAGCAGCCATTTTATCTCCAGCTAAAGAAAAAACACAACCAGAGGGCCCTAAAGAATTACCTAACCTGGAGAAAATGCCTGCACAGCAGCTGAAAATGTCTCCAGAATCTCCCCAAGATTTGTTTGAAAGAAACGAGGAAGATCTCTTCTACAACAAAGACAAATACAGGGGAGGCGGTGATCATGGTGAAAAAGGGGTGCTGAAAGAAGACCCTCTTAAAAGGGAAGAATATGCAGACTTCAAACCATTCGAGCCAATATGGGAAGTCAAAGATGCTAGTCATGGACTGAGCAGCATGAGAGAGGATGTTGGAAGTAAGGTAGATGCCAAGCTGGAGAGCACTTTGGATGACAAATATGGTGTGGGTAAGCTGAATGTGCAGAAGGATTATGAAAGAGAGAGCGAAGGCAGCGCTGAAGAGCCCTCCTTCCCAAGCACCCCAGAAGCTGTAAAAGAACCTTCGCAGACTTACATCACTTGTACTAAATTTGACTCCTCTCCAAGTCCTGGTGGTAACAAAGGCCAATCTCTTTCTCCACTAGAGAAAGGCACCTCAGAAAATAGAACCGACGATGAGAAAAAAATTGCAGAGCTGAAAGCTCAGACGGGCCCAGAAGAAGGTAATTTTGGTGCTGGGGCAGTTGGGCAGGAGGGGCAGGGAGCTGAGCCTGCTAAAGCACAGGGGGTCCCACCCGACAGCGCTGCAAACATGCCCGAGGGCCTCACTCCTGACCTGGTGCAGGAGGCCTATGAGATGCACGATGCAGCCTGCACAAAGCTGGCCTATGAAACCCAGATAGATTTAGTGCAAACCTCCGAGGTGGCGCAGGACACTCTCAAACCCGTGGCACAGATCTGCCCCTCCTTCGAAGGCTCGGAAGCTGCTCCACCGCCGATATTGCCGGATATCGTGATGGAAGCCCCATTAAGCTCCGGCACTGCTGGGGCAGAAGCGGAAGCTGTGCAGCTGGAAGCTTCCCCACTAGAAACATTCATGCCCACTGCCAAGTATGAGAATGTCAAAGAGGCTGAGAAACCTCCTGTATACCAAGAAGCAGTGAATGTACCGCCGGCACAGGCCCAGGAAGTAAAGGAGACATTGGCATTTAAACAACCTGATGGTGAGAGTAGCACCACCACTCCTGAAGATCTGGAGACTCCTTACATATCTATTGCATGTGACTTAATCAAGGGAACAAAGGTCTCTGGTGAATCTCCTGCTCCATCTTTCATGGAGTATTCAAAGACACTGGTAACAGAAAAAAGCATTTCTCAAGATGTGCCTGAACACAAGGAACTCGATGGAAAACTGTCTCCACAGTTTGGGAAAGCTGGCCTGTTTAATAGCCAGATGATATCTGACTTTGCTGAGGAAGCGAGTGAAGATCCAGCTCTCCTCTTAAAAAGTGCATCCACTGAGAGTATTGCAACTGATGAAGAACCTGAGGAAGGATTGGTGGATTCAGTAGCTGCCACAGGCAAGCCTTATCTGGAGTCATTCCAACCCAAGCTGGACTCTTCCAAAATTGTTGCTGCTCCACCATCTGAGCCAATACCTGCAAAAACAGCCAAGGCAGAAAAGATTCCTCTTCAAATGGAAGAGCTGGATGCTTTGGCTTATTCAGCTGATGTTGCTATGGAACCAAAACCAGGAGATGACAAAGCTCTCTCACCCATGGAGTCTTCCCCAGTCTCAGTGGAAGAAGACTTTGTGATGTTAGGTCATCCTAAAACTGCTCCTGAATTTCTGACAGAAACCACTGACCAAGAAATAATACTCAAAGATGAAGGTGAAGACATCAGTAAGGTGATCCAGGGTGAGAAGAGGCAGTTGGCTTGCCCAGGGCTGCCCTGTGATCTGTCTGTGAAGAATGTAGAAGTAAAAGCTGAGGAAGATACCAATGCCTTGAAAAAGTCTTTGGAGGCTGTGGACAGAGAAGTGCCTGAAGTACCCACCATGTCCTTACCAGCCACAGATACCTCACCTTTATCTGCTGAAAAAGAGATAGTCAGTGTAGGAAAACCAGGAGCTTTTGAGAAGGAAGCTGAGAAAGAAGCTGCTTCTGTTAAAGAAAAGAAAAAACCTACTGCTGTATTTTCAGCAAAGCTGAATAAGTCTTCAGGTAATCTGTGTATGCTGTCTTGCAGTTTGCTGATCTGCATAATTCTTTAGCTAAACTTAAGCATGTCATGACTTACTCTTTTTAAATCACTTTCTATAAACTTCTCTGTAGGCCGAGGGTAACAGAAAATGTCAGTGCCTGCACTTGTACCTTTTTCATATTCTGACTGCTTTAGTCCCTTTTTTCTGTTTATCAGGGATGGACTCAGCATCTCCATGTTTCTCCTCCAGCTCATCTGCTCGTGGTCTGTGGATGCAGAAATAAGTGACTGCTCACTGCAGGCCCTTCCATGGCTGTCCACAGGCTGGGCACTGGGTGGCCTCCCAAACTCTGAATGTGGGATGCTGTTTGCTGTGTGCACACGATTTGAAGAGGCATTTCTTCCTTTTCATTAACAGTTCAGACTGTAAAACTCAGGAAAATACCCCTGCTGCTCCTGGATGTGCCTGGAATCTGGAAAAGAGCCTGTGCACCTCCAGCTTGTGTTAGATCAAGGCCAGCCCGGAACATGAGGGAGCTTAGTATGCAGGTTACTGGAATAGTGGTCATTAAGAAGTTAAGTGTTCTGCAAACACTGAAATTGGTTTATGCACAGCACAGGTATTAATTTCTGTTTCTCTTTTCAGGTGGGGCTTGCACTTCAGTGTAGTTAATTTTTCTTACAGTAATGTGCAGTTACAGTAGCAGGAAGTTGTATTCTTTTCTCTAAACTGAACACCTCTTGAAATTTCAGCTGTTTGTAGACTAGAGGAGTAATTTACTTTTTGATATTGCAGCACCCTGATGCTGCTTAAGCTTTGACCAGAAGCATTCACACCAAAAAATACAGCTACTGCAGAAAGCACAGTGCTTTAAATAGAAAACCAGGAGTTAGTTTGACTCAGCAGCAGTACTGTATTTATGCAGTAGCTGCAGCCTACAGTTCATAAAATAGGATTACAGAACACCCTGGATTGGAAGCGAATAGCAGGAGTATGTTGAAGTGAATATCAGTGTTGGTGCAATTGAAATAGGTTTGGAAAATATGGTAGAAGATGTATTTTTTATGTTTACCTTTGCCATTTCTCCTGTCTCACCTCCCCATATGTACAGGTAAGGCAGAAAGAAGAGTTTTGCTTTTCCCTTAGGGTAAAACTTGAGTCGTAACCTGCCCTAAAACTCTGTGTGTTCTGTGAAGGCTTCTCAGGCTCCCAGCAGACAGCACTGTCTAGAGAGCAGCTGCTGTGTATCTTGGACTTCATGTCAAGGGGTTAATTGCTTAGAGCTCAGGCTACTTAAAAAAACACAAACCCAAAGCAAAACACTGCACTTAATAGAAGAATGTTTGTGTTAGTTCTTCTAACTTTTGCAGAGGGTTTTTAATCATTGCATGGGTGTGCAGCAGGTTGGGGGTGGCAAGTCCCTGCCTGGGAAAGGCAGCCCCTCCCTGTGGGTCCGAGGAGCACACAGCTGCTGCTCTTCCATCCATGGGAAGCTGCCACAGAAGCTGCAGAGAGAAGGAGTAGAACAGTGCCATTGCTCTCTATCCATGGCCCAGTGCAGGAACCGGGCCCAGATCTGTCCAGTGTGCTGGGAGCTGCAGCCTCTCATTGTGTTCACTCTGGAGAGCAGCTGCAGTTTTCATTTTTAAAATGCTGTGTTGTTTGGGAAGACAATTTTTTGCTTTACTCCAGAGGAACCCTTGCTTATGGCTCAATACATGACAATACCAACTCAAAAATGGGCCACTTTTTTCTGGATATTTCTCCATACTCTGCTGTGTTGCAAAATACAGAGCTGGACTTCTGAGACAAGCCACAAACAACATCAGTTGTCTGCTTTAAATAGCACACTGCTTAGGCACCATTTCAGAGTATCATTGAAGAGCTAACAAGGAGGGATTGTTCATCACAAGGCCAAGTGCATCTATGCATGTGTTTGGCCTTCTGAGTCTACCTTTGTTCTTTGAGCTTTTTTTCCCTACCCATCAGTGGAACTGAAATAGATTTTACTGTGTCTTAAGACTGGTAGAATTCAGCTGGTGTGATGGTGTGACTGATGCTTGTTAAAGCTTTAATCTGAGCTGCCTTAAATCCAAGGTTGTGGAATGCTTACTTAACAGTGTTATTTTTTGGAAGCTAACCTAAATGCCAGGGTGTCGGAACTTCCCACAGCCCCAGTGGGCTGCTGAGAGCTAACAGGGATTCTAAAAAGGTTGCAGATACTTTTTGAACTTCCCCACTCCACTGAAGCAAATGTAAAGCTTTGAAGAGCCTCCTGGGCAGAAGGAGGTTTGTTAAATGGTGCCTGGTACACCCCTGGGTAACCTGGACATATTTAAGAAACACAGAAAACCAAAAAACCCCAAGCCCAAATAAATTCAGAACTGTAAGTAACAACTGGAACAATGTCAAGGGCAAACACCCCCCTGCAACACCAGCAATTTCTGCTGTCCTGACTACTGTGGGGTTTTTTTTCAAATTTGTATTTGTCAGTAGCTGCTGTGTTTGACTTTGAGCAGATAGCCTTGCTCTCTGTCACCCTCACGACCTCGAATTCACATTCCTGAGTTGCATCAATGCTCTGCCTTATAAGGTGTGACCTCAGAGGGCAGTTCTGTGGGTGCAGGTGCTGCTGCCCAGCTCCTGCAGGAGATGTGAGCACCAGGCACTGGGGAGGTTTGTGGATTAGGGCCAGCCCATGTGACAGGGCTTTAATGCCATCTAGTGTTTGTCACCGAGGTGGAACCTCAGCGCCTGCTGGACAGGAAGGAATCCATCCAGGTCTGGAGAAATTCCCAATCCTGAAATGAGGCTGAGAGGTAAAAGCTAAATGTACACATTACACATCTCAGCCTTTCTGCTGCACAGACTCTCTTCTCTCATACAGATCATTAATCCTCCTCAAGCCCATGCTTTCCACAAACCTGGTTGTGATTGATGGGATGTGGGCGTTTTATATTATTGATATTATTGAATTATAGATTAACAACCTCTGGCCACAACAAAGTTATGAACTAAAATGGAAATGAGGAGTTTAAATCTCTCAGTGTGTCCATGCTGAGCATTACAATAATATTTGGAAGTAATGTTGAGATCTTTACCATCAAGACACAGTTTCCCAGAACACTCTCGTTTCATGGTGGGTTTGACCACCAGCTCTGCAGACATTCCTTTCAGATGAAATCTGACTGGTTTATTTACTTTCATTACAGGTACTCAGAAATGCAGCTAATTAATAATATTTTACATTTCCTGGGTTTTCTTGAGGGGGCAAATACAAAGGTGAAGGCCAGGTGGGAAATGTGCTTTGAGAGGGTGGTACTAATGCTGAATTTTTCCTTTTTCCTCTCACAATGTGGGGGCAGAAATCAAATACTTCCTGTGATGCTGTAACAGAAACCAGGTCATTGCAGCTGTACGAAGCTTAAAGGACATTAGAAGTTCTGCCTGATATCAGCTGTACCCGTTTCTGGGGGAATTTCTGTTATTTTCTGTGAGTTAAATGAAGCCACTCAGCAGATGGGAGGTGTTTGGTTTTGTTTGTTGTTTTTCATTGGTGAAAAAAATACCTTGGAATGTCTCTGAGTTTCTTTCAGAAGCAGATTGGTAAAATTCCATTTAATTTGATATAAAATATCTTGATTTAATTTCATCTCATTGTATTCTTAGATTCTTTGCTTCTTCAGGTCATCTTTTATACTACCAGGTAAATAACAATAAATGGAGAGTTCCAGAGGGCAGAGAATTTACAGAGGAATAGGAGGATGAGGGGAAAAAACCAAACTCAGTGAGTGAAATTTTTCTGAAGGAAAGACACCAACCTGCTGTGTTTTGCTAGAGCTCTTGTGACCCCTCTTGACAGGCAAAGACTTGTGGAGCTGAGGCTGCTAAAAGAGCAAAGCCTGAGGGAAGTTCCTTCAGAGTGGCAGAATTAGGGAGCAAATGGAGCATTTGGGCCAAGCTCCCAGCTCTGCCAGGAGCACAGACAGGCACCAGCACTGAGGGAGAGCAGGAGGAGGGGCAGTGCTGCTCTCAGTGCCCCTGCTCAGCATGATTTATTGTGAGTAAAGCCCTCACCCTGCCAGGCAGCAGCCCCGGGGAGCCTGGGGCTTTCCGGGACACGTGTCCAGAACTGATTGTGTCTGACTGGTCTGGGGGACCTGATAATGCCACCTCCTCCACACTTGGTGCTCAAACGTGCTCTCGAGGCAGGTGTGCAGTATCCTGCTGAAAACACAGCTTCTCCAGAGGTTTGGCAGTGCTGGTGCCCAGTTTATGTGCAGGGTAGGGTCCCCTCTAGCCTGAAATGGGAGATGGAGTGGTCACAGTGAACACTGGGCATGCAGAGAGTAAAGAGGAGGATCTGGAGGCCAAGGACGAACTCCCAGGGGGCAGTGAGGGCACACTGGGGATGGGAGAAACAGCACTGGGGCTGCAGCCACTCTGCAGAGGGTGGCCACAGCAAACCCTCTTGTTAAACAGGGCTGTATAAATGCACTGGTTTAAGTCTAAGATATAAAGAATATAAATATGAAATGAAGAGGCTTTAATTTGATAATTAGTGGAAAGACCTTTGAAAGCATGATGTTTTTGGCAAATTTAGTGACAGTGCAATTATGGAGGGGGACTCACAGGTTCTGGTGGTTTCCAGTTCAGCTTGAAGAGAGAAGCAGATTTTCAGATGTGTTTTGTACTTTTTGTTGTACAGTGCAACCTTCCTCATTTGCTTGCACTGTGATGTTTGAATATACAATCCCTACTTCCCTCATATTTTAGATTTGTTTGGATTAACTGTTGAAATTGGAACTGAAACGCACACCTTTGTATAAGTTAAGAAGAGATGTAACTGGTCTTGCTGTCAAAGAGGCCTTAAATTTATGTAGCAGTTGAAGTAAAAACCAGGGCCTTTGGGTATCTTTGTAGTAATCTTTCTCAGTGTAAGATTGTTCTAATGGAAAGTGAAACTGTCTATTTAGGGTCTGAATCAGGATCTCAAGCCCTCCTGGTCTACAGTATTTTTGTGGAAACATGAGAATGACCTTTTCTAGTTCTTTAGAAAATGGTGTACTAGATTTTTAAGAGGCTTTGGAGCTTGTTTTTTTAAGAGTGCTGGGAAGATTTCAGCTTTTTGTTGTCAGCTCCAGATCATAACAGACTCCAAACTGGAAAAGAAGTTTTTTTTTCCAGCAGGGGTGGAAACAAAATGCCAACATGATTCCCACAGCTCTTCTCTTTCACATTTGGAGTTGTTCATGCTCTTCTCCTGTTTGTGCAATACTTGCCATATGTTGCTTTCTGTAAGTTGGTACTGTGAACTGTCAGGTTCCTGTTTTTATTTAAATGAAGGGAACAGTTAATTGTCAGCTCAGCAACTACCGACAGAGAATGCTGATATAAAATAAAAAAGGGGAAGGTGTTTGCTTGTAGGAATTAGGTAAAGGGCTGAGTAACTTTTTCTGCAGCTTTCCTTAAGAGGAATAAATACGGCTGAGCAGCTCCTGAGGACTAAAGATACCAGCGAAGGGATTAATCGGGTTCTTCATGAGCCTCTGCTTTTGTTCTAGGCACAGAAAGGGTCCTTTTCTGTTTCCCTTCACGCTGCCTGTTGTGAAGGGAGAGGCGTTACAAAGAGTTCTCTGTTAGTCCTCCAGCAGGCAGACATTTAGTTTACAGAAAGCCGAGGGGAAGCCATACATCTGGGGAGGTTTGTAAACGCCTTTGAACCTCTGTTTGAAAAGCAATCTATTTAAAGCTCGTCTGGTGACTACTTTTAGCCGGGCGGCGAAAAGCCGCTCAGCTTAGCGGGGCCGCCGTGCTGGGAAGGAGCCGCTCCGCTCCGCTGCCGCCGTGCCCGCGGCTCCGCGCGGCGCTCCGGGGCCGTGCGCTGCCAGCACTGCGTCAGCTCCACACCCCGTCAGCTGACCCGCTCCTCTGCAGCACCAGTGCAGCACCACTGCGGAGCCCGGGGAAGCCCATGGTTCCCTCTCCCTGGGCTGCAGGGCGCTTCTCCCGCAGCTCTCCCCCTCTTGGAATGCATAATTGATAATCGCAGCTGGAGAGATGGACAGTCAGCCGAGCAGTTGGAAGGATAAGGGTATTTATTCTTTCACCTTTTTTTTCCTTATTCTATTCCTTAAAGATGCCACGGGTTGTTTTCAGCAAATGGTGTCTGTATTTTTATAGCATGTATTTATTTGATTGGGAAATGTAGCCGAAGGTGTGGGGTCTCTTAGTGCTGCATGCACGATTGTAAAAGCTGCAGGTTAAAATGGGTAAATACGAGCGATGCAGAAGGATAAATAATTTATGTAGGTGAAACAGCTCGTGTGACACTGCAGATCTTTTCCAGTCCTACAGAGCACATTAATGAAGGGCTTGTTCTGGTATGCATGGCACAAATACTGGCATAGTCCAAATTTAGTCCATGGTCCTTGGAAATTTCGAGATTATTAATAATCTAACAATACTAACCATTAACTGAAAAACCCCATGTAATCTGCTGGTCATGTTTTAATTTTTTTAAGAGGAGAAATTGCATGCAGGCTACAGCAGGGTGGGGGGTATTTTCTCTAAAAATCTGTTTGAAATCTTCCCTTAATCCCGTTTACTTTGGATCTTTCATAATTCTGTTGAATTCTAGGCAAAACTGTGTCTGATTTTTGAGAATTTACAGCCATAATATCAAATTGTTTTAGGTAAATAAGTAGCTAACCTTAAATTAGTGTGGTGCTGACCTTTGTTCCTGTAAGCACCAATGGGAGATCTCCGGTGTAAATCTCTGTGGATCATTACATTAGTGTTCAGTGTGTTAGAGTTTAAGCCTTATTTGAATACGTAATCTTCATACTTTATCAGCAGGACAACCTCTAAAAAAATTTAATCATCTCTGGACACTTAAATATATTTTAAAGGGCCCTGTCATGCTTGGTGCTTGTGAAGTTTTCCTTTTTCTTTGCGAATTATTGTTCAGAATCTGGGTTTTTAAATATTTGTTCCACTTCAACAAAATTCCCAGCTGTCTGAAATCCATAGAATGCTTTATCAGAACCTTAAATATATGGCAAAAAAAAAGCTCTGAAGATGAAAACACTTTGCCCCTGCAAAATCAGGTTCTCAATGTTTAATCTTTCCTTAAAGGGCTCTAAAATATTAGGAAAAAGTATTGTGCAGCATTAGTAATATGTTGTTGATGTGTAAGTAATTTAAATGTTCAAGGCTTCATATGTCAGACCTGTAATTCTCGAGGATGGGAAGAAAGAAAGGAAAGGAAAAAAAAAGAAAGGGGTGAGGTCAGAAGGTTTTGGTAAAAATCGAAAGGCAAG
Source organism: Drymodes brunneopygia (assembly GCA_013400955.1). NCBI lineage: Eukaryota > Metazoa > Chordata > Aves > Passeriformes > Petroicidae > Drymodes > Drymodes brunneopygia. Next base: position 551,797 of record VZTZ01013625.1, read on the forward strand.
TTCCCTTTTGGGCCTCAAGGCCCAATTTTCAGGTTTCTTTTACAACCAGCTGGGCGGGGATGGTGCTGATCTGAAAGCATGTTTCCAACCCTGGAATTTGAGGCCTTGAGAATAATGGGAATCGGTTTTGGTTTAAAACCTCTGAATTGCCCATCCTGAGCAGAAATCAGGTCTAAAAGAAAATGGAAGCAGACATGAAGATTTTTGGAGAACCAGAAGACCCTGGTTCCTCTCCTTTTGCAGCTGCTGTTAAAGCCTGGTTTGGGATTGTTTTTTTGTTTAGAACAAGACGAAGACGCCGTGTTTCACGTTCTTTCTTCCTTAGGTCAGGCTCCAGTGGCATGGAAAATGATGGGTAAAGTTCAGGGACTGATTGCACTATTCATCAAGCCCCAAAATAAATATAGAAGCAAATATTGCAACATGCTTCTTTCCATGCTAAAAAAATACTTAAAAAAAAGAAAAATTAAAGCTAAAACCAGAGAAGCGCAAAAAGTACGGTTTGTAGTTGGACTTAGAAGCTGAAAGACTACTTCCTAATGAATATAATCTTAAATTTAAATTTGTATATGTATTGTAGTTGGGGAACAAGCATAATGCAAGTGGTACAACCTGTGGCATTGGTTTATACCTGTGGTATTGATCATCCAGATAGATAGGATGAAATAGGCCTACCCTGGGGGTAGCATGATTTTAATTTTTAACTCTCTTGATGATAGGCTCTGTGGAGTAATTAGTACTAAAAGGTAACATTTATTTATTTAATTTGTAATGATTTCAATGAATTGTCAGGTTTTAATGGCTGAATATCAATATGATGGTATAGTAAACAGCATAGCTACACTTCCAAGTTATCCCAGGATTCTTTTCTAATTAATGAGCAGAAAATCTCTCTGAATTTTAGTGCAACTTATGGCAAAGATTGCACAGGCAACCTTTATCATGAATATTTGGGACTTTGGAATGGTTTTCCGAGCTGGTACATTGTGCATACATGCATGAGTGTCTGGTCAAGTAGAAATGACAGAAAAATGTTGCTTTGGCTCATTAGGTAGTATTTGGGATTTTTTTTTTTTTTTTAATTTTCTTTTTTTTTAGAATCTGGTAGTGCTGGCCTTGCTGTTGTTGTTCTAGCATGTACTTGTGACATTTGTATCACTTTTTTTGCCGGGGATTGTGGTGCCAAGCCTGAACTGTGATGGCGCAGCCTTGTTCTGTGCCCTCTGGCACCCAGTTGGAGCTGCCTGCCCATGGCTGGACGTGCTGCTCTGTGGGGATGCCTGTCCCTAGGACAACAGGGACAGCTCTGTTGGTGGCAGTGCCACGTGCCTGGCACCACGTGCAGTCCTGCTGTCACCACCCAGTTTCTCCAGCCTGGGGCTGGTGGTTGTTCCTGGCTTGCAAGGAGGCAAGTCAAGGACCGAGCTGGCTTCTGATGTGTACGATGAGGGTAAATGGAGCCTGCAATTTTGTGGCCCAGTCTCTGCTCCTGTTAGGATGTCAACCAGGATTTTGAATCATCATCATGATGCAGGAAGCCTTGAAAATGTCAACCCCCAGCCTGTGGTGGTGGTGCTCGACACACCAATCACTGGATGGTTGATGGCTTCTCCTGGGGGTTGGGCTGTGTCCAGCTGGGGCTGCCCCACTCCAATGGAACTGCAGGGTCAGCACTGGGGTTCTCTGCACAGACAGCAGCAGAAACCCTGAAAATCACATCCTGTGTGAATATGAAATTTATTCGGTGTACGTGGAAAAGACCTCTCTGAGCAGAACTGCAGAGCAATTTGTGGTTGTGGGTTTTGTCCCTGCTTGGTGACAGATGGGACACTGCGTGTTCTCAGCACGGCTGTCCCATTTCTCTATCGGTACAACGCTAAATCGAGCCAGAAAAGGCTCTTCCCTGTGCCCCCACACTGTCACTAGGAGAACATAAAGGCTCCGTGCGTACCTTTCCCATCACAGAAAGCTCCCAGTGTAACAACGCCCGTAAATTGCACAGTGTTTTTCCCCGTGACACAAACAGCCTTTCTTTGGCGCTGCAGCGCGGGGTTTGCCGGGCTGTAAATGCTCCATAGAGGGGAGTTGTTCATTGTGCAGAAGCCCGTGGCTCTGCAGCTGCGTTCCGACGATTTAGCAGGCAGGGGCGGCCACCGCGGGACTGGGGATGGAGCGGGCGGAGGTTGCGTAGCTCCGACCTCGGAGCGCCCTCGCAGGAAGAGGAAAGCGCTGGGAGCGGAGCGGTGCCAGGGCTGGGCGCTCGCTGCACGCTCAAGATGGATTCCAAAATGGGTTAGTGCCTTTCCCCCTGCTTTTCGTGATCCACGTGAGCTCGACTCGCTCGCTTTTAATTTCTCTTACTAGGAAAAAAAAAATAAAAATAATAAGACAGGGTTGCTTGGTTTAGGGGATTTTTAGACGAGGATTATCATGTTAATTATATCAGACCGCTTGTTTTTGTCGTCAAAACCCTATATGACTTGCTCGGTTTTAAGTTAAATATCTGAAAGGGAAATACTTTAAAAAATACAGTGCCAGAGCTGTGGCAGCACTTGCTTTAAAAGCAAAATGTAACTGGATGAGTTGTGCATGTAAGGCACTGATGGTACAGGACTATTTTTAGACGTGCCAAGTGACACTTCGTGCTTACCAAATGTAGGCAGCTGTTCTTGTTTTAGAATAGGCCTGCAAGACGTGCATTAATATTATTTATTTTATTGTGCTTCATATTGTACAAAATGCAGCTCAGAACGGTTTCCATAAGGAAAAGATGTTGCAGGACTGTTGCTGAGAATTGGTTTGGGGTTTTTGTTTTTCTGGTTTTGTTTTTGATCTGCTGTGGATATCTTGCGTGTAACTTAAAGCCAGAAAGCTCTTTCTAGTAATGCTTTTAATCTTTTCCTTTCGAAATAAATGCAAATAACTTGTTTCTGATCAATTGGAGAATACAAATCAGTGGCTTCATGTGCTTTCTTGGACTGCAAAATCACAAAGCAGTTTTTCAGTGACTTAAACACCGAATTTCCTTTGGGGAATTTACAATGAAACCAGATCCATATGTCATTAAGCCGAGTCTCGTTTGCTTGTTCTCCAAAAGGAGTCGAGATGGAATGAGGAAAAATGTTTTATGTGCAGCTTAACCCTGGTCCGGGAGCTCCTGGCATGAGGATTTTTCTTATTGATCACCGAGAACAAAAGACTTGATGGGTCGCTAAAGGCCATTTGGCTTTTGCTGTGTGCTTTAATTCCAGCAATGTACCTTTGTTTCTGGCATTCTGGAACTGTCACACAGATGAATTACTCTCTTTACATTCCTTATAACTGGTAGAATGCATTAATGCATGGAATAAGTGATTTCCTATGGAGCTGGAAGAACCCATAGTTTTAAAGCTGTGCAGAGGGGAGGGAGCAGCTCATTTACAGAATTAATGCTGTCTGCAGAAGGAGGAGCAAGGCTCATACTGAACGTGTCACCTGATACAGGGGCAGCACCGAATTCGAGTGCATGGATGCTCAAATTGCAGCATTTAAAAATAAACACAGTTTCAGTACTTGCAGCAAATGCTCCGAAAGAAATGAGGGGGTTTTTTTTCCCCCAAGATGCCTTACATGATTTAAGAGAACAAAATTCACCAACTGGTTTTGGCAGGACTGGTGGTGAAGATCTTACCCAGGTGTTGAGGCTCCTGGCAGCTCAGTTTAAGTTTACAGCTTACAAGGATTCTTAGGTTAGTCTTACAGTTTTGTTGATATTTAATGCAAGTGTGCAGAGATTCTTTTGTGTCTGGAAGCAAAGAAAGAACCTAAAGAAAAAGTTACATTTTGGGATCGCAACCCACACAAAAGCAGGTCTATGATGGCTTGATTTTATTTGTTTGATTTTTACAAATATTAAGGAGAAGTTGTGTTGCTTGGAGCCTGGGCTGCAGTGGGAGGAGGAGTTTGGATTGGAGGTGCTGGGAGAGCAGGAGTTTTGCCTCGGGCCATGCTGCTCTATCTCTGCCCCCATATGTTTGCGCAGTCACATGGTGGCAGCTCCAGGCCCTGATCTGGCTGGCTCCCGGCTCTCTGGGATGGTTTTGGCACAGCACAGGCGGCCAGGCTGGAAGAAAGGAGTGGGATGGATGGTGTTGGAGGGGTGAGGCTGTTCTTCCCACAGCACTTCTGCTCCGTGATAATTTGAAGCTGTTGGTGCAGCTGTAACCTGGCTCTGTCTGTGGGGCTGCAGGAAACTTCTGCTGAAATTTGAATTAAATACGGGCATAAGATATTTTGCATTAGGGTGGGTTTAAGTTTCTGACCATGGTTTTCATCTTTCCTGCTCTGCAGTTTCCCTATGGGAATAACTGGGAAGAACTTCAACTCTTGAAAGTCTGGGAAAACACACCCCAGCCCCAGGGGCCTGGGCATGTTCTACCTACAAAAGGGTTACACAGTGTTTGCCCTACTGAGGCTACCAGGTGTTGAATGTTCGGCATGACTGTGTTTTCATCCTGCAAGAAATAATAGACCAATTCTTTTTTTTTTAAATGTTTTTACAGTCATCCAAAGGATCAGTTCCAAGCTGTGATATACTGTTTTACGGTTAATTTTGGTGATATTTAGGACAAGGCAGGATTACTAAATGTGCAGTGCAGTAGTAATGATGTTTCTATAATTGATCTTTAACTCTGTATTGCTGTTAAGAAACAAACATATCTGCAGTGGGTGTGTTAAACCATTACCTATGCCTTGTGCAAGAGTGTACTTTGCAGTGATGCTAAAAATGACATAATATTGTGCTAATGAGGGTCACTTAAGGAAAACTAAACTTGGTTTGCAAGTGAAGTCTTCTGCATTGGAGCACAGCAGATTTAGCCTGGATTGACATTTCAGGGAGAGTATTCCCTCTTGATGGCTCAGTCTGTCACCCGTAATCAACATTATAAACTCCCATGGGAATGCTTTCATCAAAAGAAAACAAAATGAACTGTTAATGAGTCTTTGAGCAGTGCCTTTGCCTCTACCAGGCTTGGAAAGATGTAATGGTTTAGAGATGTGTTGGTGTCTTGTCATCTGTCCCAACAGGGAATTGGAATCAATCTCTCCAGGGAGGGACCTCCACAAAATGCCCGACAAAGAGAGGAAATGAAGCACAAACTGCTGCAGTTCTGGTGCAGAACAGAGCACAGTAGCTGAAGAGATGAATTCTGACATTGCTTGAGGGCAGCATTGTTTTAAAATTTTAACAGTTGCATCTGGGGTGATCCTAATAGCAGTAATCCAAATAATCTGGAGTCCAGAGCAGAACCAGTACTAAATAACCAATTTCTAGTTGTGATTTTCTGTTTAACAGAGCAAGTTCCGCTCTTGGTGATTCTCAGCAGCCGAGTGAATAACGAAAAATTACTGCCTTGATGTGAGTGCCAAAGGTGTCTTGTTCTAATTTCTTACCTCTTTTCAATTGTAGTTGTTGACCTCCTTTACTGGCGAGACATTAAGAAGACTGGGGTGGTGTTTGGAGCCAGCTTGTTCCTGCTGCTCTCATTAACAGTGTTCAGCATTGTGAGCGTCACAGCCTACATTGCCCTGGCCCTGCTCTCTGTCACCATCAGCTTTAGGATATACAAGGGAGTTATCCAGGCAATCCAGAAGTCTGATGAGGGCCACCCCTTCAGGTGAGATTTTTCTCCTAATTAAGCAAAATTGTGTTGTTTTGGAGAGCAGCAAAAGAGTGTTGGTGCTGCCAGAAGGAGTGGGGGTGACATGTGCTGCAAGATGTTGCATAATAATGTAAATAGACTCTGCACTGAAAAATGTGTTCCCCACTTTCAGATTTTCTCTGGAGTCATGCAAAAACACAGAAAATGGACTGAGGGCTTGGTACAAGGGATGGAAAAATTAGAGTAAATTTAGCAGGGTTTAAACCATGACAAGGGGCTACTTTAATATTTTTGAAACTTTTAAGAATGGCCTTAGCACATGTGGTTTAGTGTGCAGCAGTGGAGCTGCGCTCCCCTTTCAAGGCTGCCCTGTCAGTGACAGGATCCAGGTACCCACTGCTGCAAAGCTGCCTCTTAAGAGAAATAAAACCTTATTAATCTGTGTTGGAGGACTTGTAGGAGTGTGTGTTTCCTGTTTCCCTGCCAGCCCTGTCGTGCTCTGCCCAGTCTTTCTTCTCTCTTTTATTAATGAGTGAAGTGGCTCAGTCTCCCCTTGCAGCCTTCAGAAAGTCCTGTGTGCCCCTCTATCTACAGCCCTCTTAGGCATTTTGTGGTATTCCCTTCTTCTCATTTTCTGCAAAGCAAAATGTTTCCATAGGTTTCCCTCCATTCCTCCCAGACCATGTGCGGAGGCTCCTTTTCCAGTGGAAGCCAGTCTGTGGGACAGAATTCTGGGGAAAAAACACCCCCTTGTTAGGGTGAATATTCCCTAAGTTGAAATCTTGTTTGCCTCTCATTATCCAAACAATTTCAAGTTTTTTCTTTGCAAGAACAAGCAGAACTTCTTCTACAGTTTCTGCAGTTTATTTCTAAAAATACTGATATTCCTAAATAGCTTCCAGACATTCTTGCCCAGCATACCTGGTTGCTTGCATTTTCCTGTATAGCTTAGCTAAATAATAATAGTAATAATAAAAATAATAATAACAATAATAATAATAGAAAAATAATGAGGGTATTTTTACTTGAAAAATCCTGTGAGAAGAACTGGATTTTTGATGCAGGTACTGAGTATCCTGTGGATGAGCTGGGAAGGGTGAGCAGATGGAAGCCAAGGGTGGATGGCAGAATGTAGCCTTGAAATGGCCACTTGCTGCAGTGACCATTTGAAGTATTTTCATTTGTCTTGGACTTGCCACAAGGTCATGTTTAGCTTTGCCTTAAATGGCATACGTTGGGAGCATTGTGCAGTTTTCTTATTAAGAAAATCCCAAACAAAACCACCCCAAAGCAGAATCCCCCTAAACAAAAGTTTAACAACTGTAAAATGAGCTGTTACAGACGTGCTGCATTGCTGCTTCTGCCTCCAGCATGCCCATTAGATAAATAATTTATACTTTGTTTAAAGATTCTAAATTGCCATAGCCACTGCAACTACAGATAAAAATGACAGTGGAGGGGAAAGAACATTATAATCAGATAGGGGTTTATATCTTTATGTGAAAGAACTGCTCTCACTAACTGTAAGAATTTTTTATAGCAAATGAGAAATTCCAACTCATTTTGCTGTGCTGCAGTTAATGGTAACTCCACAAGGGCCTTCCAGGGGCAGAAATGGATACATTGCTTTTGTAGGAATTTTTTTCCTTGTCTTAGCTGGCCCACCTTTGTTGCCTGGTGCAGGTGGCTGAGTAAATAGCAGTGAGAGAAAAATGGTTCACTAAGAGTAACTTAGGTTAGTTCTGTTGTGTCCTTTCAGCATTCCTCATGCTTTGAAGTTTGTTTCTCTATAGTACAAAAAGGAGGTTCTGTATATACTGTATCTAACACATAGATGAGGTTTGCAGCTCTGTTACACTGAGTTTTGCTGGCTGTCTCCTGCAGGGCTTACCTGGACTCGGATGTGGCCGTGTCGGAGGAGCTCATCCAGAAGTACAGCAACGTCGTGCTGGGCCACGTGAACGGCACCGTCCGCGAGCTGCGGCGCCTCTTCCTCGTCGATGACCTGGTGGATTCCCTCAAGGTGGGTTTGCCCCTGGGAGCTCATTGCTGCTGCTCCCTGCAGAATGAACAATAGCTCTGGTTAAGTGAGTAACGAGGTGTAGTTTGCTGGTGGAAGTGTTTGGCACAGGGCTGGATAGCGAGTGCTGCCTGCACTGATAGAGGAACTGTGAAGGATAACTCACTCCATCTGCACATTTAAAAACAAATGGAAAGCAGAAATGAGCTGTGGCTGCCTGTTCCAGCTCCTCACTGGTGCCTCTCACAGCAGGAATCTTCTAAGCAAACAAGCCATGCTCTAGTCTGGGCACTGGGAGTGTGTCACTGATGTGATGTGTGTATCCCTCTGGAAAACCTGGCTCTGGGCTGCATTGTCCCAGCTGGTTTGGAGTTACTTTTCTTTGTGGTTAGAGCATAGCTCCTAGTCTCAAACAGGAGTTCTTGTCCCACCTTCTGCTGGAATGGTGGGGACTGAGCAATGCCCGTGGGTTACTGGGAAGGTAGACACTTGTTCTAGACCCTGGATTTAGGAGTGAAAGCTGCAGCTTTTAGTGATGGGAATTACTGAAATGGGGTTTGCAAATTACTCTACCCAGTGTGAGCAGTGCTGTGTAACAGCTTGAGTACATCCATGTAGAATTTAATGGGATTTATTGAGGGTGGCAGAACACAACTGTCTGTGAAGAATAGTAGGAAGTTAAACAACGTGTTACAAAAAAAAAAAAAAAATGGAAAACCACAGAAAAAATCTTCCAAAATAAAAGAATTGGCTGAAAATCCTTTGGTTTTGTCCTGGGAGAATTATATTCTCTCCTTTCAAGCTCTAATCACCTTTCTTTGCTTTTGAAACTGGTGTTTCCTTTATCCAGTACAGTGTGTTGTCCACTTCTTTTTCAGTTTGCTTAATCTTCTTGAAAAAAACTTGCATTTATCCTGCAGTAAATCCCCTTACTTAGTGCTTTGTAAAGTCCTTTGAGTCGTGGTGGAGCTGGGGGAGGGGTTCCTTGTGGAATGTGGGGAAAACCAGGAAGGCTATCCAAGCCTTTGTTGTGTTTGTGCTATAGAAATCTGCAAGCAGGTCTTGGAGTTTATAGATCCAGTTTCTCATTTTGCTGCAAATTAAACACAGTTTGTGCCAGAAAAGCTGTCCCTGATGCCCTGCAAGGCTCCTACAGTTAGGCAGCTCCCTCTGGAAGCAAGAGGAGGTGGAAGGGGGCTCTGCTGCTCCTGGGACAGATCTCTGCTCTCAGGAGGGAGAGGGGAGGTGGAGCATTGGTCTGGCGATTGTGCAATAATCTCCCTGCTCCTGAAGGGCTCTGCAGGAAAAGGCTTTTCAGGAGCTGATTGTGCATTCTTTTTCTGGTTGCTTTTTGAGACATGATCAATAGAGCTGCTGCCAAAGTCCTGTTTGGATCTGATTATCAATAGCACAAAAAACTGGGAATCACAAGGTCACTTGTGTTTCTGATTAAGCCCTTTGTGACCCATGCCTTGGGCTGAGTTAGGAGACTTCTCACACCATTTGTGTGGAGATCCCAACCCCTTGCAGTGAGGGAGAAGGAAGCAGTGAGCAGCCAGCTGCTGTTGCAGTGAACACTGCTCTAAAAACAAGGCCTTCTGGAGGAATTACGTTAGAAGCAGAATTAATTCCAGCCAGAATGTCTTCAAGGCACTCTAATCACTTAAAATACTGCTGTCCATAGGAAAGACGTGTGTATTCAGCTGAACTAATTCATTTCCTCTCATTCTCCTTCTGACATTTAAAATGTTTTATGTAGGTTAATTAGTCTAAATTATGGTAGTTGGAAACAAGCCTTTATCAGAAACCAGTGAATGTCAGGACAGTTCACAAGCATGAGTTACTGATTTTGAAGAGTTTGTGCTCAAGGAGAACATTGGGATTCCAGGGTCTTATGTAATATAATGGCCCTGGTTTAAAAAATAAAAATATCTTGGCTTGTGTAGTTTAAACATCTTCACTATAGGAAACCACATGTTTGTGTATAATTCAAGTTACAGAGCTCTAATGTAGAAAATGTCTGCAGGTCAGTTTATTGTGTGTAATAGTTCTGACTGTAAAATCTGTCTTGTTAAGTTTTTTTTTCTTCTTTATTAAACAGTCCTTCAGTCAGGGAAGTCTTAAAATGGGCTCTAAATATTTATGCAGCACAAGGAGAAATTCCTCACAGCTCTTGAGGAGTAATTCCAGAGGAGCCCTTGCCAGAGCCCCAGGAGGAACTGCATTTTGTCCTGGTAAAGGCTGTGCTGGCACTGCTGCTCTTGCTCAGCTGAGGCTTTGAGGAACAGAGCTCTGTATTCTGTAGTAAAGAAGGGGCATGAGGCGCTTCTGAATTTGCCCATTTTGGCTGGCAGAACTGGGTTCAGTCCATCAACCCCACAGGGCTTTCACTGGTGTACACGTCATTGGAAGGGTCAGGCCAAGCTTGGTTCCTGAGCTTCCCTTCATCTTGAGCAGGTGGGAGGGGCAGTATCAACTCTGGAGGTGGATCCTGGGCTGCCTTCTGCTTTTTTTTTTTCCTTAGAGCTTTATTTAGAGGTGTTTAAGGGTGTTTGTAAAGGTCTCTTAAGGTGTGTTTCAGGTAAGCCTTGTGTTTGTGAGGGTCTCTGGGTGTGTATTGTTCATAAGAAAAAGAAAATAGAGACCAGTAAGTAAATGTGGGATTGAGATGGACTCTGGGATGGATAATCCTGGGAGAGCTGCTTGAGGTGTCAGAAGGGTGCAGAGGGAGGAGCTGTGGGGTCAGGGTCCCTCTCCCACCCAGTATCATGAGTGAAGGGGATTAAAACCTGCACATGTAGCAGTTTATGGTTCTGCCCTGATGCTGCTCTGGACAGACTTTGGGTGGAGAAAAGCTTATGTAGTCAGATGTGAACTCCTGGATTTTGCTCTTTCTTGAACCATAAATTCAATGCTCACTAAATAGGATAGTTCTGATAATTGTTGGACTTTGGGATTGATTTGTCTTGTTACCCCCATGCTCACGTAAACTCCCTTTTCCTGCCCTGGGCAGAGTCATTAGCAGAGATACTGACCTGGCTGGGTGGTGCTGAGCTCCAGGAGTTGTGTCCATGGGCAGCAGGTCGTGGATGGCTGTTGGGATGCAGCAGAACCATTGTGACCCATCCCACACTCAGGGGGTCTTTGCCCAGTGCAAGCTGGTGCCTTTCCTCCTTCCCTGGGGGATGTGCTGTATGTGCAGGCTGCTCCAGCATGGAAGTCTTTGCTCCAGTAAAAGGCCTGGTGCAAGGAGGTCAGCTCCAGGCTCACCCTGGCTTTGCAGGGCACAACTGGGACAGGGTTTGAATCAATCATGAGGGAGTTCAGCAAAATCTGCTTTAATTTCCTTGAGAAACCTCCCAGAATCCTTCAGTGGGAATGGTGCAGCCTCTCTAGGGGTTAACTTTATGCCCCTCCCTGGTGCTGCTTTGTCACATCTCAAAAGTGCTGACAGACAAAGAACTGCATCACTTGCAGTTAATGCACCTGAATTTTGAATAGGATCATTTTTGAGTGAAGTTCTTGAAGTCAACTTGAGTTCATTGCAGGGGTCATGGAATTAAATTTGTATTGATTGTCATGCCCTTATCTTGTTGCTGGCTGTTGATTTTGTTTGGCTTGGATATATTTGCATCATTTGATAAGCTAAAATTGGATGTTGGGATACATTAGTTCAGAGTACCTTGGCTGCAGGCCAGTTACCAGGATCCTGGCCCACACCCACAATCCTGCACCATGCATTGTTTTCCCTGCCAGCACTTTGTACCCATCCTTTCCTTGGGTGCAGCTCCTGCTGATGGGAGTGTTTCCACCTTGGATTGTTCCCTGTGCCCAGGTTTGTCTTCCTGGTGCCAGTGCCAGCATTCCCGTGGTGTCTGTCCAGGGTTCTGCTGGAAAACAACCCCATGTGCTGAGCTGACCAAGGGCTGGGGGTCTCTGCTGCTTCAGCAAGGAATAACCACTGGGAAAGCCACTGTTCCTGGCTGGGGGTCTCTGCTTCTTTAGCAAAGAATAAACCCTGGGAAAGCCACTGTTCCAGGATGGGGGTCTCTGCTCTGTGCAGAGCAAGGAATAACCGCTGGGAAAGCCACAGATCCTGGCTGCTACTCAGCTCCTCACTGGTCCTGCAACTCTAGAAGAAAGCGGCTGATTTTCCTTGGGAGGAATCCTACCCCAAAATAGAGCTGGCAGCTCTGGGCCCCCTCCCCCTGCTATAGGTCAGAGGTGTGCCTGGGACACTCCACCTGGCACCAAACGTGGGCAGAGCTTTGTGTGGAGCTGGGAGGCAGAGTCTGTGTCCCACTGGGAGAGGGACAAATGCTGTCAGCAAGGAGTGGGAATGGGGCTGGGACAGGGAGCCAGCAGTGATGGCAGTGTGGGGCTTTAGGGATGTCTTTGCTTCTTGGCTCTGACCTGGAGCCAGCTTCCATGGTAGGGCACTGTTGACTCCTCTCTTTCCTAAATATTTTAATATCCTAAGTGCCTTTGGGTTTTTTGAAGGAGAAAAGGTCAGTCAAGCCCACCCAACACCATTACCTTCCAGACAGGCTTTTCCTGATGTGACAGTCTCTGCCTGGTCAGGTCAGAGCATGGCTGGGCAGGCTGAGTGGACACTCAGGGTGGCAGCAGGGCCACCCTACCCATCTGACTGTGTCATGCAGCAGCCCTTTGGCCTCTCCTAGCCTGGCCTCTCCCCTCTCTCCAGTAGCTGTGTTTGCCCATCACTCCTCACCATGGAGTTGGCAGTGCCCTGTGGAGGCACAGGGCAGTGTTTGGTCACTGCTGACTCGGGCTGAATTCAGCCCCGTGACCTGGACGCAGGAGGCCGCGTATCCCATTACTGAATCCTTGGGCCATCTCATCACCCAGCTCTGGTTACAGGAGGTGCACAGGGTGAAGTGCAGTTTGGGGCTGTTCAGTTTGTTCTTGTGGGGTGTCCTGGGCACAGAGTGGCTGCTGACAGGCTCTTTTTCCCTTGCAGTTCGCAGTGTTGATGTGGGTTTTCACTTATGTTGGTGCCTTGTTCAATGGTCTGACATTACTGATCCTGGGTAAGTGTTTAACTTGTGTTACACACCTGGCACACAAATAACCCTGGGGAAGCTGTGGGGTCTGCTCAACACTGGGAGGCTGATCCTCTAGCCTTAAGATGTTGCACTTCTAGGTCCTTTTTTTTGATAACACAACAGAATAGATAATTTTGAGTTGTGTTGTTGAATTCCATGAGATTGCTGATTTCCAGACATTACACTGTTTATAGGCAGATTTATTGTGCTTGTTCCTGTCAGGGTTAGCCTACCCTGAATGTCGTTGCTTTGCTGGGACTTCAGAGATGCAGGATCTGCTATGGCCCTATCCCACTGCAGGGTTTAATTTCTTGTATCCCAGAGCAGGCTGGCTTCAGGTGTCAGAACCAACTCATGCCTGAGCAGCCTTTGGGAAGAATTTGCATAACCCACAGTGGAAAAGTGACCTGTGACCAGACTTCCTGTACTGCTGGTGAGACCTGGAGAACAGCCCAGGCCCTCCTTAATAGGAATTATTGAATTATGGCCAACAATTGGTGCATGGGGCTTTTAGTTATTCCTTTTTCTTGTACCTTTTTGCAAGAAATGTCAAGGTGTGGAAACCTGTCCTTGTTCTGCCTGAATGCCACCCCTGTTGTCAATATTTATACATTTGATGTACTCTTTTCCAGCTTTGATTTCGCTCTTCAGTGTTCCTGTTATTTATGAGAGACATCAGGTGAGTGTTTAATAGAATTCATTAAATGTTTCATAAAATCAGCTCTGTCGAAGCAAAACCAGAAACAAATAATTTATTAAAATTAATTTCAGTCTTCTGAAATATTTAAAGCCTTTAAAAATAGGCCTTTACCCAGGAGCCAGGGCCAGGGAAGGCCAGTGCAATTTGAAGTTCAGACTGTGCATGCTTTCCCTTCTCCTTCTTGGTGAAAGAGGTTTTCCCAGCAAACAGTTCTGGAAAATGCCCGATGAACTTTGGAGGCCTTTTCTGCTCATCCAGCTTTGGTCAGAACTGGAGCAGCACTGGGCATGGTGTGTTAATCCTGCTGTACCTTCTGGAGCTGTTATTCAGGATTGATTTCCCAAAACTCTATGGAATTTGTGGCCCTGGCAAAAACAGGAGGTGGGAGCTGCTTGGCCCAGTCCAGTGGTGCTCTTGGGGAGAGACTCCCATGTAAAAGGAGGAGGGAGGAAGGAGCCAAAGTAAAATGCTTTTGATTAAATTATGGCCAGGGCTGTCTTGGGCAGGTCACTGCACAGGAGGGGGGAGCCAGCTCTGGCTTAGCCGTTCGTCTCCTCTTTCAACAACAAGGCTGGGACTGGGGGAGGCAGGAGCAGATGGAGCCTTCTGGGGCCCTGTCCAGGCTCCTCCTCACAGGGAAAGGGAGCCTGGAGCCCCAAGGCAGGAGCAGGGACGGTATGTGGGGCTTAGCCCGAGCTGCTCAATCCCCTGGCCAGGCTGCAGCCTAAGCTGGTTACCCAGCCCAGCTAAGCAGCTTTGCTCCTCTGTGGGGCCCAGAGGGGCTGAGCCCTGCACCCACAACTGGGGCTTGAGGGACCAGGGAGAAAGAAGGGATTGATTCCTTTGGGGCTTTGCCCATTGTGCCCTCTGGTGGGTGCATTCCTGGAGTTCTGGCATCACACTGGGAAACACCTCTGGCTGAGCTCCCACTTCCCCGGAGTTGTGTGGGACTCTGCCAGGCTGCCAAGGGGAAGCTGGGCTGTTACTTCTGTCTGCTTCAATTCCAGGCCCAAATCGACCATTACCTGGGACTCGTGAACAAGAATGTCAAAGATGCCATGGCAAAGTGAGTTGGTTTGGGTTTATTCATTTCCCTTGGGACTGATGTCAGTTCCTGGTACGTGTGGCACTCCTGCCCACAAGTAATGTGTTCTTCCATGCGCCAGGCCAGGGAAGGAAAAGGTCTCTAATTCTGGACTGGTTAGGAAATGAACTCCTTTATTGCTGATGCTGTACTGAAATGAGCTTGTATTATTTCTAATAGAAATCTGTGTATTTCAACCCATTAGTGACACCTGAGCCCCTCAGCAGGTGCAATTGAGGGGGGGGGAATGAGGAGTTGAGCAGTTTCATTGGGCTTTCTGAATATAAAGCTGTGTTGTGCGAGTTCTTTTCATATGCTGCTGTTTCTAAGCCTGTTTAACCTTTTCTTTTTTGTCTGTTTCCTTCTTCCTTTTGCAGGATCCAAGCAAAGATCCCTGGATTGAAGCGCAAAACCGAATAAAAAAAGCCTGAAGCAACTTATCAATAGGAAGTTCATCTTTTAAGGGGGAAAAAATACTCATTGGATTTACACGGGGAGGGTCAGGGAATAGCAAACCCCTTGACATTGCAGTGCAATTTCACAGATCTTTATTTTTTAGCAACGCAGTGTTTGAGGAAAAAAATAACTGTTTTGACTGCCATGTGTTTCATCATCTTAAGTATTGTAAGCTGCTATGTATGGATCTAAAACTAATCATCTTTCCTTATCCTGTGTGCAGCACTGGCTAATACAAACGACTGAGACAGCTGTACATTTGCTTCATCAGAGGTAGTTCCTGCTGCGTGCCGGAGGTGTAGAGCAGGTGGGGCAGAGGAGACACTTCCCAGTTTGTGCACTGTGTATGGTCTGTGTAGATTGATGCAGATTTTCTAAAATGAGATGTTTTAGAAGAATATACCAGTTTAGCAAGTTTTGAAGAATCTTGCCTTTTTGGTATGAGTATAGCTGTATTGTGATTTTATTGTTTTATCAATTGCCAATATATATATATATGTGTTTCACAAAGCTTAGATCTTTCAGCTGCTCCACAGTGCTTTGTACTTCAGAGAAGTGACTGAGGCCTGGACGAGCTCCAGAGCACACAAGCTTGAGAAACTAAAAAGTCTCTGTAAACACTGGCATCTGTTGGAAACAACAAAAGAGAAATGAACAAAGAACCTCCACATAGAGTAAAAGAAAATTACAGCATACACTTTGTTGCACAAACGTACAGTAGTTGATCTTGAGCAAATAATTCTCCAGCTCTCAGACTCTGATAATCTGTGGACCGAGTATCTAATGCTGCAAATGTTGTTTGGAAACTTAAAGCCCTGTCCTGTTATGCAAGAAATGATAAGTGAAAATTTATACACTTGCAGTTTGAGCTGTACTGAACTAAGTCTGTGGAATGCATTGTGAAATGTAAAAAAAAAACCAACAAAAAAGCAAAAAAAAAAACCAAACCAACCCCAAAACCCCAAGTATCAATAAAGCTTATAGACATAAAATAATACCGGTATTTGGCTTTCTTGAGGCAAGTTTAATATATCTGTGTTTATTTGGAGTTCATAGTGATAAATATCCATTGTCCATGGTGGTTGATGGCAGTAGTGTCCGAGTAGAGCGCGGTGCAGGGTGGGTTTGTCACGGTCCCTTTTCTCTCTCTGCAGTGAAGGAGTTGCTCAGGGCCAGCTCCAGTGTCCCAGGGAGCTCCAGAGGGTGTCGAGTTCTTGGATTTTAGAGGCAGGAATGGTTGATGCCATTTTCAAGTCTGAAGGAAATAAGTCCCAATAATCTTTCCAGGTTAATGTGTTGATTCTGGTTTAAGAGCTGGCTGTTGAAAACTTGTGTACAAATTTCTTTGAGATGCAGATTTTAAATGAATGGCATCTTGACCATTGAAAAAGAAATAAATTCATGCATTAATATTTCAGTTTACAGTAAAATACAGCATTACTTCTGAGCATTTTATACAGGAAGCCAGACCATAGAAACATACAAACCGTAAGTGTTTTCCTGACAGACACTATTGCTTGAAGATATTTCTCACATGATTGTTGATAATTCATTCTGCCACACAACTGGTTTTATTTGGGATACAATCAACGTGGAAGGAAGGCAAACATGAGTGGTTACAACACAGGCAGAGGTGCTCACTGCTGGCACCACCTGACAGAACAGGATTTGATCCTGAAGTTTTCATTAAAAAAAGACTGCATAGGGACTCGTACTGTGTATCTGACAAACTGCTCTGCTGTATAGTCATATAAGGCATTAATAAATACAGTTGTAAAAAAAAGGTGATTCTTTGAGGTTGCTGAAGCACTTTGTGTGTTAAACAGACAGGAATCCACTCCTTTAATGGGATGTTTTTGCTACTTTTCTATGCAGTGGGCAGCAGAAACGGACTATCAGGAAGGTTCCAGAGTTCAAAATCCTATTGTCCTGAACTGGGACTAAAGCACTATTGCTTTTCAGAGACTAAATGTAAGTCTAAATGTTTTATTTTGGCCTTTATTTCTTTTAATTAAGGAAGGTAATTTCAAAATATGGATGTTTCTCCATGCCCAGAATCTTAAATATCTTAAATACATATTTTGACATTGCCCATAATTGCTGTTCCTTTCTAAACTTTCTCCAGTTCCTCCGTCCCTTGCGTTTTTGGTTTTGACAAAATGTTCTAGCAAATAGTGAAGGGCTTGAGTTGCCTTTTGGGAATATCTGCCCATGGTTGTGCTTCCCCATGGAAGCAGCTCTCCTTTGATCTCAGCAGGTCCCCCAGGCCAGGACAAGGGGCTCTGTGGGGTGAGGGAGAAGCAGGGATGGGGAGAAGAGCACACAGTCAGCCAGGATTGAGCTTTTCCCAAAAAAAGCTGCATATCCTGGTACCAGGGATTTATGTTCTGCTTCCAAGCAGCATGGACTGGCTGGAGGACACACAGAGCCCTGCTATAGGCAAATTCCAAGGATTCCTTTGGAGGCTTAGGACCCCCTCCAGCACAGGAAATAGGGATTGATGGAGGCTTTCCCACCAGGCCGAGATTCTGGCTGGCCACTGCCTGTAGGAGTGTAAAAAGCACATTTTCCCAGTAATGGGGAGCATGCAGGAACACTTGGGGAATGACTCCCTCAAATCTTGGTGTTAAAATGTCTTGAACCAAGTCTGTCCAAAGCCTCTCCTCTCACTCACTGCTGGAGTTGAGTTGTACTGCTGGCTGCAGGAGCAGCTGCCCAGGAGCTGGAATGCCTCACTTTGGCCTTCTGACAGCACAGAGCCACTCACTGTTGGGAACAGGGGGGAATTCGCTTGTGAAGGTATTAAAAACCCAAAGCAGAAAACAGGGATCATGTAAGTACCCAGCTGGGAAAGGTGAGAATGGTTTAGCCCTCCTCTGGGTGAGAGTCATAGCACCGTGTGTGGAAAGCAGGCGAGGGGAGGCAAGGCTGCAGCCCAAACTACTAGAAAATTATTCCAAGGCACTTCATGGATAGAAAATTCTGCCAAATATATATATTTAAAAAGAAAATGGACTTAAAAAAAAAGGATACTTTCCACCTTCAATTAATGAAAGCTGAAGGGTGACCTCCCCCCTCCCCAGCCTGCTCGTTAAATGCTCCCAGCTTTACTGAGTGCACCAAATTGGAGTTTTAAGCAAGTGTGGTTAAAACCCACCCACTTTTTGAACTTTGTTCAAGCCACAGATTTAGAAATTAAAGGGCCCAGTATTTTGTTAGCGTTTTTTCCCTTTTTAGACTTGGTTTGAACAACACAGTATTAGGCAAAAGCAGCTTTGTGAGTGAACTGTTCATCCCTTTGGGATCCCCATGTTACCCTTCAAACCTCAGCTTCCTTGGCAAGGGTGTCAGGCTGGCCAATGCCAGCTCCCATTCCCTCTTGGTAAGTTGGGATGAGTGATCTGGAAATGTTAGCCTGCAGCAGGGCTGGAATTCCTGCAGCCGGAGGGTCATTTCCGGCTTTCCCGGCCAGCACAGCCCTCACTGGGGCAGGACAGCAGCAGCCAGAGGCTCCTCAGAGGCAGCGCCACACAAACACACTGTGGAGACAGGAGGGACAGCAGGGATTGGCCTTTGGCACAGCCCAGTGAGACAGGAGTGAAAAATAAATATATATTGGGTGCGTGAAATACAGACAATGTGTATGTGTGTGTGTAATAGTACACTGTGTATGTGTGAAATACACCCTGTGCACACTGTTGCCCTATGTGTGTGTGCACTATGTGCATGTCTGCAGTCTGTGCAATGTGAGCACTGTGTGTGTGCACTGTGTATATGTGCATTGTGTGCACAGTTTATGTGTCTCTGTGCGACTGTGTCTGGTATCTGTGTCTATGTGTTTGCGCACTGTGTGTGCTGCGTGTACACTGGGTGTGTCTGAGTGCACCTTTGTGTGTCTCTGTGCCTGTGTATCTGCAGTGTGTACTGTGTCTGTCTCTTTGCATGTGCACTGTGTGCATCCATATGTGCACACTGTGTGTCCGTGTGTGTGGGGGGTGTCACATCAGTGTGGCTGTGTGGTGTCTGTGTGTGTGTGGTGTTTCTGTGTGATATTTGTGTGTGTGTGCACCTGTGTGGCTGTGTCCCTTTCTGTGTGTGGGTTTGGCTCTGTGTGGTTATCTCTGTGTGTCACTCTCTTTGTCTGTCTGTCTCTGTGTGTGTTGTCCCTCCTGTGTCCTGTGCCCCACCCTGGTGGTCCCAGCCACAGTTACCTGCAGTCGTCCCCTCCGGTGCTCACCACGAACTTGTCATCGTGCGAGAAGCGGATGTTGGTGACATGCGCCGAGTGCCCGAAGTACCGCTTGTGTTTGGCCTGTGGGACAGGACAGCAGCTCAGGGATGGCACCAGGGAAGGCTCTGAGCCCACAGCCATCCTGACCTCGAAGCCTTTTCACTCCCTGGGAGCTGCCCATGGATGGACCACGCTGTTTGAATGCTGTAGGAGCTTCCTGGGGATGGACTACGCTGGTTTGGTGCTGTACCACTGAGTGCTGAGGGGTTTGGGAAAAGCAAAAGCTGCTCAGGTGGAAATACAACAGGCACTTACAAATTTCTCAGTGCATGGGAAGTCAAACAGCTTCACCAGGCCGAAGTCATCTCCCGTGACTATGTTCAGGCCAGCGTGGGTCACACAGGCGCAGTTGACATCTGCTTTATCTGCATTTCGTGGCCAGATCCCAATGACTTCGTCTCCAAGAATGCTGTTCCAAAACCAAGGTAAATAAAATGCATTAGACCGTAAGACTTAATTTGCTGCTGTTCTTCCACAGGGTCCAGAGCCAACACAGCCCAGTAATAAAAAAATGGTGCATTTAAAATAAAATTGTCCCTTCTAAACATGCCCTGAGCTCATCATGGAGACCATCACATCATTTTTGTGTGATTCTTAAGCAATCTCTGTGCATTAATCCTTGAGTTTATTTCCCATGAAACCACTGGCATCACTCTACACCAGCACCTTGTGCACCTCTGGTCTCTGTGAGCCTCCCCCTGGGATTTCTGCCTTAGCTGTGAGTTCCTGAATGAGGGAATGCTTGTCTGGATGTTGACTCCATTCTCAGAAATAGCTGCTCTGCCCCTGGCTTCAGTAATCATTTACCCACAGAGCCACTGCCAGAGGCATCTGCCCCCTCCCACCCAGCTGTCAAGAGACCTCAGAAAGAGGGAATTTGGGGCAGATTTTTATGCCAGTGGAGCAGCCAGAGTAGGAGGATTCTCATTTACCTCCTCCCAGCCCTGCCTGGTTCCCACCCACTGTCAGCTGTGCCTTTGGCCTGTCCCACTTCTCACAGGAAGAGCACAGCCACAGTTCTGCAATGCTGGGGGGAGATTCCTGTGTTAATCCACATCAGGAAATGTTTTAATGACACTCACAACTCCTTAATGCAATCGGTGCACATTTCCAGGCCTTCTGTGCTGCTGGTGTTTGCTGATGTGGGACAAAGCAGCCTGGAGTGGCCTGGGACAAGTGGCAATGAGCCACTGTGGCTGTGTGATAGCCTCTGGTGTAATTACCAGAGCACTAATTACCACAGAACCTTAATAGCCACAGCTGTGTGTAAAACCCAAGAATGTCAGGTGGAGCTCTGAGGAAGCAGCATCTGGGTGCGCTCTCAGGTTTGCCAGGCCCTGGAGACAGCTCAGCATTCACACTCCCAAACCTGACCTGTCCCCAGTGCTGGCCCCACACTCTCACTGGGTGTTACCTGGTCCACGTGGCCCAGGTGATTTTCTCTATGACTGCAGGGTCTGTGATTTGCTTTCCCAGTGGCACCTCGTGAACCTGGCGCTTGTAGGCACCTGTGGATACCTGGAAGTGGGAAAGGAAAAACCTGGAAACTCTGTTATAAATACATAATTTTCTTTAAGATTTCTAGCACTCTCACCAGGTTTTATCAGGAATTAAACATCTAGGATAACATTTCTCTTTTTTCCTCAGTAGCTGGAATTCATCACATGCCATATAAAGAAATAACAATGTTACAGGATGATGATGGAAGGAGGTGTTCACATGCAGAGCTGACATTTTCTTTCACTTCCATACTTTATCTCAACCTAATTTTACTAAATCAGAAACATTTCTGAAGGAAAGCCCACAAATTATGCCAGCTCTCACACACATCCCAGCCTCAGGGAGGAAGATAACTGCTTTCTTATGGTTATAGTCCACAATTTCTTTTTCAGCTTTGTACCCTGGCATAACGCTTTGCCCTTAGCAGAGCACAATAAATCCAAATACTCCAGGGGCTGTCCCAGACATACCTGGATGTACCTGCTGTCTGCAGAGAAGTCCATCTGGATGACAAAACTGGCAATGTCCTTGCAGTAGCCGATTCGGTTTAGGGTTGTGCCTTGAGTGAGATCATAAAAATCCACAGTATGTTCTTGTGAGCCCACTGCCAAAAACCTGTTATCTGGGCTGATCCTAGACAATAAAACATGGAGTGGGGATGTCAGTGGCTCTTTTGGTGTAACATTTGCTTTTGCTTCTCATGCTAAGATGACAGTAACTTTTTTTACTGGGAAACACAAAAAACCTTCTATCAAACAGCAAGGCTGAACCCAAACCAAAAATTGATGCTTAAGAGAAGAGGAATTCTCAAGATATCGCTGACAGAGGACAGGGTGAGATGGGATACTGGGAACCAGTTCTTCCCTGTGAGGGTGATGAGGCCCAGGCACATTTCGCAGAGAAGCTGTGGCTGCCCCTACCCACCACTGGAAGTGTCCAAGGCCAGGCTGGATGGTGTTTGGAGCAACCTGGGATAGTGGAAGGTGTCTCTGCCCATGGCAGGAGTGGGGCTGGATGAGCTTTAAGGTCCCTTCCAACCCAGACCATTCCTTGACTCTATTCTGTCTTGTTTGTGGTTAAGTGATGTTAATGCTGCAGTCACATAAAGCAACAGCCCGGTGTGCAGAGTGACACTAATCCTCTGAGAGTCAGCAACAGGAACTGCAATTTGGAGAATTAATTCCCATCATCACAGCTGTGCAGTGTAGCTGTAACTAAATTAATGCACCACCATAATGCCCTTCACCAGCTCACACAGGCTTCACCAAACACAGACTTACAAAACCTCTGCAAATCCACTTGGCACTCGATGGCCATATTTCCTTGAGGCAGGAATTTTGAGCACTTCCTACCGGATGTCCTGAATTGCGGATTTCCTGTCGCGCTTCTTGCCCCAGACCTTGAGGCTGTTGACCAGCAGGACGACGAACTCCCCGTTCCTCATGCCGATGGCCACCATCTCACCATCAGGGCTGTAGGCAGCACAGCGTGCAGGATGCCCCAGGCTCACCTTGTTCACCAGCTTCTGCAGGGACACAGCGACAGGCTCACACCTCCCCAGCACACCGACAGCTTCCAAACACAAAGTGTAAAGCTCGCCTCATTCAAAACAAATTGGCTCTGTTTCCCTCGAAACATAAACCTGAAATGTCACACCGAGACTTGCATCCCACCAGGCATATGTTCTAAGCAGACTTCAAAATAGAGATGTGGTTGGGATAGGGGATTCATGTTTGCATTATTTTGTCAGCTGACATCCAGTTTCACACCAGAACAAGGACTATGTAGCAGAAAGAAGTGAAAAATCTATTTCCTAATTTGTTTCCAAGGTGACTTTGACATCTTTAACAACTGCTGATTGGCACAGAGCTTTCTCACTTCATTGGATATGTGAAAACATCCTAGAAAGCTCTTGCATTTTCACCTAGCTGGTTGTATTTATAACATATTAATTTTCCTCATTAAAGATTATTCCTGTTAGCTCATGTACCAAGCTTTTGAAAAGGTTTATGTTGGCTTAGTTGAGAAGAAACCTTTTTGGTGTTTTGTTTTGTTTTTCTTACTGTTTTATTTGTTGTTATTAAAAATGGTTGTTGTTAGTCAATTTGACTTAGAAACATCTCAGAGGTGACAAGCCGGGTTCCAAAGGAAGGCTCTGAAGAGGAGAGAGCCGTGTCTGCCAGGAAGGCAGAATGATGGGCAGGGGCTGTGTGTGTGTGACAGCACAATCTATGGCACCCAGACTGTCAATGTGGCATTCAAATGCTTCCTTGATCCCCCAGCCTGCAGATTTCAATCAAAATAAGCAATGCGCAACAAGGGGCACTCCATGGGCAGGAGTGCTGGTGAATCCAGCACCCTGTGGGACAGCCCAGCACCTCTCCAGCACCAAGGATTCACCTTTGCATTCACAGCCAGGAAAGAACTGGGGCCAAACAGCACCAAACTCTGTTGAGGACAGAGGCAAAACCCTGCTCTCATTCCAGGACTGCTCAAAGGCACAGCTGGATAAATGGATGCTTGGATAAAACACTCATTTTTAATACACACTTTGACATTCATGGTACTCACTTTGTCCGAAAGGTCCCAGATCCTGGCTGTTCCATCGTTGCTTGCAGAGATAAATATGTCTTTGGAGGGGTGAGTTGCCAAGCCCCAGATTTCCCCTTCCATGTGACAGTCAATTAACAAGTTTGAAGCAGCGTTTTTTTCTCCTACTTCAAGGATTTCTCCATCTTTGGTTCCCACTAAGATTTTTCCCTGTTTGTAGCCAAAGAAAAGGAGTGGGGAGAGGTGGTCAGTGTAACAGTAACTGCCATGGTTGAAACTCCCAGAGCTTCCTTGGCAAACACTTGGAAAAAGCATCAAGAGATCAAATTTGTAATTGGTTAATGGCTACTTGATTGGAAATATAAACCGACATTCCTCAGGGGTGATGTTATCAAGGAATGTGCCAGATTCCTGGGCAAAGTGAAATAGAGACCATCCCTGGAGCGCTCAGCTGGGCAAGTCCCATCACATGCAGCATCATGTGCTCCTTTCCCATTTACAATTTAAACATGTCCAAGAGTGAGTGCAGTAAGTCAAATTACTGCGTTATTTCTCCTGTGTTCCACTTTACCAAAGCTCACGGCTCTCAGTAACTGCTAGTGGGGGTTTTATGAATAAAGAACAAACAGAAGCTCAGGGAAGCAGCTGAGCTGTGCCCCCCAGGCTCCCCCAGGCTCCCCCAGGAAGGGCTGCTCCCCACCTTGCCACGGCACACAGAGCGCACGCACTCGATGAGCTGCCCAGTCTCCAGCTGGAACGCTCGGCACCGCTTCATCTCCTGGTCCCACAGCTTCACTGCTCCCCCCTCCTTCGTGCTGCAAAAGAGGCCTGGTGTTACCTGCAGGGGTCCTTTGCACATGGAAATGCCACCAGTGCTTTTCTGCTCAAATCACAAAACATACATTGACCCACCCTCCACTCTGGTGCAATGGGAAGTAAATAATAAAAAATTAAATGCTTTCACACTTCGTGTTTTCAACAGCATCATAATTTGTACAAACCAAACTGTTCTCTTGTCACTTATCTCAAATCCCTGCTTCTTGGCAAATCTGTTACTTGTGGTAACCACAAGACCTGCAGCATCTCCACTGGGAGAGGCTGTCTGTAGTTTGACAGAACTAACAAATGAAGAAAGCTCCACTTATGGCAGGACTCAGGCAACAAGGAGCTTATCCAGGTGTTTGGATCAATCCCTAAGAGGTTCAGCATGTCCCTAGTGCATAACGTGTGCCATTGTGACCCTCCAGTGTCCTCTTTAGGCCTTCACTTACTGAGCCACCTGGGCAGGTTATGCAAAACTGAGAGTGAAACTGCTACACCACAGGGACCGTTTATCTCTGGGGTGCTGGATAAATAATTGAAACAAAAACCACACAAGAGAGACAGAAGTTGGCACTTCAGGAAGGTTCTGTGTCTTACGGCCTCTCCTTCCCTCCAGTGACAATGAGCCCATCGCGCAGAGTCGTGTACATGGTGAACACCGGTCCTGTGTGAGCCTTGGCCACCAGCCTGACCAGGAAATGATCCTTCCACACGTAGACATCTCCATTTATGGCACCAGTGAATGTGAGGTTATTCTGCAACAGACAGCAGCAACCTTTGATACAACAGACACCTCGGCGGTTTTGTTCAGCTTCAAGTAAAATTCTTTAAATTAAATTAAAAGGTCCATAACGACCACACTGGACTGTCACCATTGGTGGTGTCACTGGCATGTGTCACACCAAATACCATTAGCAGAAAAAATGATACACAAAAGAACAGATCACAGTTTAAGTTAAACAGGTAAATAACCAGCAAAGTAAAAAAAAAAAGAAAAGCCAGGGCAGTAGGTGTGCACAGAACTTAAAAGAAGACATTCACCCAGCTGTGCTCAGGAAAATTAGGGAAGGATCTCAGGATGCACAGGTTTTAAATCCACATTTCACTAACAAGTACTGGGCTGGATTTCAGCAAAGAAAACCAAGCCTTGCACATCTAATAGAAATGTAACCTAAAATCCTGTAGCAGGTAATTTGAACTCACTGCTCCGAAGGCAACAGAGAGCATGGTTTGCATTTTGGCATCTTCCATGGAACCAATGACTCCTTTCTTGTAGAGCAAAGCACTGCCAGCCAAGGTCCAGAACTTCATGTGTTTGACCCCCACGGACACGAACTGCGTGTCGGAGTCTGGGCGGAACTCCACAACAAAGATCCTCTCCAGGTGCCCTCCCCTGCTGGCAACTTTAGCCCCTGGTTTAATGAGGAAAGGACAAAAACAAAGCTGAGTTTACCTGAGAAATTAAGCTCTGATACAATTTAACCAAATAAATTCAGCTGGTATCGAATTAGAGATTTGTCCCAGATGCTGAAAGCTGCAAATCCCAACACTAGTGTATGAAACATCTTAATGCAACCCCCAAAGTCCCTGGTTATTGCATTGCATCCCACAGATTTAGGAAATGCAGATTTGAGACCTTCATAGCACAATCTGTTTTCTGGGTCAGTGAAATAACATAGAAATGTTGGACATCATCTGGTGAAAAATGCACAGGGACACACTAATGAGCTGAGAGACTTTTCCTCTCCTTTCTACCATTTCTATAGATAATTCTTTTCTGGAAATTACTTCTCAAAGGCCTATCTTCATCATAGTATTTCAAGTGTTTTAGGAAAGAAAGGGAATAATTTCTCTTAATTTAATGTAATTTTATGTTCAGCATCATTGTTTCCTTAATTTCCACTTACAATAGGTGTTTAAAACTTATCTTCTTGTTCATATTTTCTAGCCCTTAGTCATCTTTAACTGATTACCAGGGATAATCAGAGAGAGGACAAAAATCCAAAGACTTGACAGGCAAAGCCAGTCATTGTGCCCAGCTCTGTCAGGCTGAAGGAAGAGATTTCCCCCTGGTTTTACCTTCTTGCCACCTCCAGACAGTGATGGTGTGCTCTGGGTCCACTCCCACTGACACCAGGAGTTTGCCAGTGGCACTGAAGTTCACGTAGTTGACCCCTTTGGTGTGGAAGCAGCGCAGCATGGAAAGGGTTTGCTTGCTCATGGCATCCCATACATGGATTGTGGGGGTTGTACCTGCAGGCAGAGAGAGGCATTAAAAGAGAATTAATTCTGGAAAGCTGCACTGCAAACCAGGCATTTTTCAAGAACATTTAACCTGAACAGACATTAGTTGGGGGATTGGATTTGTTTGGAGACTAGCACTACTGGAAAACAAAGAGAAATCAAAATAGCTTGCAAAACACAGGGGGGGAAATCATTGTAGTCCATGAAGTCAGACAAGTTCTAAAGGAACAACATAGCATTCATGAAGAGCCTCATGCAAAAGAAACTGCCTGCAGGTGTTTCACTTGTATCTATGGTTCACACAGATACAATGAGGCAACATGGAACTTGTACAGGACTCTGCTAAATTCACAAACAAATCAGCCTTACCTGGGAATTCTGTCATGTCACCTGTAGTGTGTGAGCAATGGCAAATGAGGAAGCACCAAGGGAAAACAATAGGTGAAATAAGTCATGTGTCTCGTGCTGAAGTGCCAGCATCAGCACCAGAAGGAAAACAAAATTAAAAACTTGGAAATGGATATGGATTAAATCAACAAAACAAATAAGCAGGAATATTGTTGAACTTTTTTGGGTATATTGGCTTTTATACACAAATATTGCAACAATATTTAATACTTTTAAGTTTTAAAAATGGTATCTAAAAGAAGTGCTAAAGGCATGCAGGTTCTAAAGATTATTAAATTCAAAAGTGAAGTGAATCTGTAGTTACACAAAGTATCAACCAAACTCAGAAGCACTGATCTCCTGGGGCCCAGGAAAAGGTCCTTCAGCCTTTTCCATGTCACAGAAATCAGCATTTTGCACAGCTCTGGCACCACGTGCAGGTTTGAGAGCTCTCTCCACATTCCAGCTGTGCTCAGTACACTGAGTGTTTGTCACTACCATTCCCTGCCCCCTGGTGAGCGACTCCTGTCCTCCAGTTTGGGATTCCATCCTTCTTCCAGAATAGGCTGAGGAGAAGTTCTGACCCTGTTCTCCTCCATAAAATTTATTGTTCCAGCATTAGCTGAGAGGCAGCAGATCCTTCTCAAGGCTTGGGACAACCCATCCTGCACTCCCCATGCAATGTTCACTCCTGCAGGAGGTCTCAGGGAATCTAACAGGATTCTCCATGTAAATAATAAACACACAAACACATAAGGATTCTCAGCTGTTCCCTGATGTGTGTCCTAACTTCTGCTGAGATCTCACTCTGTTTCTGGCCTTTTCTGAGCAGCTCCTGTATTCCTGCAGAGAAAATGGTGCTCAGTGTATTCTCACTGCTAAACAGTGCCTTGGACATAGGAAGGAAAGAAGGAAT
Source organism: Drymodes brunneopygia (assembly GCA_013400955.1). Classification (NCBI taxonomy): domain Eukaryota; kingdom Metazoa; phylum Chordata; class Aves; order Passeriformes; family Petroicidae; genus Drymodes; species Drymodes brunneopygia. Next base: position 579,475 of record VZTZ01013625.1, read on the forward strand.
TCTATAAATCAGATTATTGATACGATTAGGCAGTTTATCAAAGCTTGCCTTCTGAAATATGATTACACTACAATTACCTCTAAAATCCAATCACTCACAATCAGAGACAGAATTGAAACTATAAGAAAACCCTGGAGCTCAATCACTTCTTCCAAATCAAACAAAAAGTAAAATTTCCCCCCAGAAAAGCCCCAGATAAGTCAGTGCCCTGGTAGCTGTGAGTGAAGCTTTGCTGTGGGCTCACGTACCGATCTGGCTGGTGGCCACCACATTCTTGTACTTGGGGTGCTGGTTCACTGTCAGACACAGGATGTCATCAGTGTGCTCCAGGTAGAAGCTCTGGCTCCCTAATGACATTCAAACGGGATTTTAGTCACCACAGGAGGAGGGAGGAGCCACCACAGCAGCACAGACTGTTTGGGCAGCTGGTTACAGCTCTGCAGGGGATGAGGGGCCACTAATGCTGCCCATGGCTGCTCCACTCTCATTCCTGGGCACCGCTCCCAAATGCACTATGGATACAACCATCAACACACACAGGTGGATACAAAAGCGATATTTGGAAAATTATCTATACATTCATGGAATCAGCCCAAGAATCAGCCCACAGCCACCAGAACTGCAAGAAAACTGACAATGCAAAGCCCAAGTTTCCCAGTGAAATCCCAGTGAATTGAGGCAGCGAGTGGGAAGTGAAATGGAGGCAAAACCCTCCCAAGGGAACAGGCCCAGAAAGGACAGACGGTGCCATCCTTGTTTCCCAGCCCACGGGTCAGAGGCCCCAGAGGCCACCAGATCTCACAGCTTTTCCCCCTGTGCCCCACCTTGGCAGCAGAGTTGCTGAGTGCACAGCTGGGACCATATGGGAAAAAATCAAGTCAAAATTCCTTTAACTCCTCTCTTTTCCTGAGAGACATGAAAGATACAGAGATCCTGGTGCCACAACTTAGGGCCAGATACATTTTTGGGTTTTTTTTTTCTCCTTTCCATTACCCAAAAGACAGGAAATATTTCTACCCCTTCCAAAGAGCAACTTGCTCAGGCTGGACTGCACTGGAACGTGCCATTCCCTGGAGCATGGGTTTGCTAAAACTACTCAATTGATGGATGTTCCAGCTCCTCACGTTTTTGGGGTACTGGTCACTTCAAGTATTGTTTCAAGTTGAATTACCAGTGGAGAGGTTTTGTACAATGCCTGCTGCAGCTGTGTGGAAAATGATGTCAGCACCATCGTTCAGGTAATGGAGGTTGTTGCGACAGTCAAATCCTCTGTACCCAAACACATGGTCTAAAGCCAGCTCCTGGGCCAGGAAAACAAAACAGTAAGAGTGAAATGAAAGAAGAAACAAGGACATTTCAGAGTCTGGACCATTTCAGAACAATTCTAAATCACACAACTACAAATGTCTTGTAGAGGCAATAGAATAATGAAACAATAATTAGTTATCCCCATTCTGCTCATTTATTGAGGCATAACATTATCAGAGGCTATCAGCAACCTTTAATTGGTCAACTAAGGCACTGCACTTATTATTATTTGTAATAATTCGGAGGGCTATAAATGTTCTGGTTCTGTAAATTTGCATTCCAAACATACAACTCACAGAACAGGTTTGACTTTATTACTCTTCCCATCAGTTTAATATTTATATACGGTATCAGATATTTTAAAGAAGATACTTAGAGAGTTTTCAAAAATCATTCTCATAAACAACCAAATTTCCACACACCAAATTCTGACCTTAAAGTCCTTAAAGGAAGCCAGGGCAGGCTCTAAGTAACTCTGTAATTAAGACATTAATCAGAGGTGTAATTGCAGCTCACAGTGAACAACTGCCAAGGAAATTTCCTCCAGGAACCCAGGCTGGTTAATGGATTGTTGTTAGAGCTGCCTTGGAGCCCTGAAGCCAGACTTAATGACTGTCCCAAACACAATCACAGCTTACTGGGAACAATCCCAATTAGCCACACTCCAAGTGTTGCAAATGGTCCACACAGGTCACAGAATATTCCTTGTTCTGCATATTTTGTGGGAATTCAAACAAGTAGTTTGGGGAGAAAGGGAAGTTCCAAAGTCAGTGAGCAAATTCCACCATCCAAAATCCTGCACAGGATTTTTCCTGGGTCAAAATGCTGCTTCTGGCTGGATTTCCCTTGGGATTGAGCAGGGAGCATGGGAATGCACACACTCTGTGACTGTATCTGCCCTTCACTGAGGCACACAACAGGGATGGATGTCACCCAGCACACGTTACTTCTAAAGAAATTGAAAAGATATTAATCCTGACCTCAACCAGCTTCTTTTTTTTGTTGATGTTGTTCTTTTGCAGTTTCTCAGGCTGAGGAGCAGCTCTGCTCACTGGTGGCCTGAAAAGAACATTTTAAAAAAGGAGACAATCGATATATGTTTGAAAGTCAAATGCAGCCTTCAAAACCACAGCACGTGTGAGCAGCAAATGGACAGTTGCCCCTGAATGAGCTTTTTACAGAGTTGTACAATGAACTGATTAAAATCCTGTACTTTTTGATAGAAAGAGCAGAAACATTGATGTAGACTTTGTGGATGAGTGGCAGAACGAACAACCGTACACCATTCAAAAGACCCCAAAATGTAATAATTTAAATCCATGGAAAAATCCTTGAATGTGAAATGATGGTAAATTGGTGCTTTCAGAAATGATCTAAAGTAATTTCTGCAGCTGGCAGTTGACCTCTGCCCAGCCTTGCTTCTTCTGAGAAATCCCATCCCAAAACCTTGACATGACTTCAATAAAATCTTCTCAAAATCATATTAAAGATAAAATGGTTGCATTTAAATGCACAAGTCATTCATCCAAGGGAATTTAGGAGATTAAGGCCAGCAAAGCTTTTTTCTATAAATACAGTTGCTAAAAGTAGCTAAAGAGACAAATGCAGAACGCAGGCTGAGACAAAATCTGATGTGTGCAAATGGTCTGTAAGGGCAGATAACCTCTGCTGCTGCTATTGATCCACCTGGGAAAAGAGGGACAGAGCTAAGGGGAACACTTGGAAAGCTCTCCCAGAGCTTATGATTCCAGAAAAATGTGACCCTGCTATTACACTCCCTACCCTGTGAAATTTGTTCCTGTCCTGAGACTGTAACTGCCAGTAATTCCCATTTTGCAAAAAAATGATTGGAGAAGAGTAAGATCCCTTTTTTGTATAGGGAGCAGCTTTTTCTGGAGCTGGATTTTTCATGGAAGGCGTTAAAGGCATCATGGACAGAGCACAGTGGGGACTGAGCCCTGTGGGAATGAGCAGCAGGACAACCTGAGCTCTGAGACAGAGCAAAGCTGGAGGGAACCAATGTAACCCATGGCAGGCACAGTAAGGACCAACAAGCACATCAGCACAGGAAGAGAATGAAAGAGTTACCTTGATCCCCTTGTAAGCAGCAAATAAAGCCAAGCAAGAAACTTAATAGAGTTTAGGAGTCACTTCTGAGCACGAGACTCATGCACAAGCACTTTCAGAGCGCAGCAGTCATTCCCTGGGCACAACACATGCTATCCAAGCATGCCAGCAAGAACTAAAACAGAAACCAGAGAGTGCACCAATCCTCAGAGCCGGGAACATCACACCCGGCATCCCTGGGCAGCCTCAGAGCCAAGGATCCTATGGGATGGAGGGGAAAGGGAAGTTCATCCAGGCTTCCTGCACACTTTGCACCAGAGCAGAACGGGATTCCATGCTTGGTTTATTTTCAGGAGCCTGACAGGGAGGGAGCTGGTAGGAAGTTGACAGTCTCCTAAGCACTGCTGAGATTGCACACAATGGATGATTGTTCTCTCTCCCAGTTCAGCTGCGATTTAGCCCACAGTTGCTGTGGGGAGGCCAAGTCTCTCCCAGGACAGCCTGTCCTGCCTTGCCCACAGAGAACAAGTACCTTTATTTCCTTGGAAAGCCATCACTCGGGTCCCCTAGGGTGACCCTGGGTGGAGCAGGACTGAGCTGTCACCGGTAGGGAAGGGGCAGGAGAAATTGTTACAAAACTTAATAGTCTTACAAGATAAATTCATTATTTCATTTCAGCCCAGATTTATGAGGGCCTCTGAATTGGCACTTAGGAAAATAATTGTTTTCTTGCATGTTTTTTCTGTTTTAGTGTTATTTCAAACTGGATCATTTCCACATTTCTTTACCTAGGAATATCAAAGTTTATGACAAGAGCAAGCCAAAATATTCCATGAAAGCAAGAGAACACTACCACTGTGACATGCTTGATTGTAAGCATGAGGCTTCATTTGGACACACACACAGATACTTTTATAGATACCTACTGACAGCACACACAAACACAGACGTGGTGTACATTCATATATACATAGCCATGTATATATATACACGTGTGCCTCATCACCATCTTAATAAAACAAACGGAAAGCAGCGCATTTGAAACATTTTAAGAAGTCATTTCACTTTTAACAAGCCTGTGACTACACCTAGTTTGTTTTGATACAGAGGATGACACTGCCAAGACAAGAAATTTGCGCTGTAGCAAACGACATCCCTTTGCCCTGCTGGACCTGTGCAACCTGCATGGCACATTCCCAGCACTCCAGGCCTCTGCTGGGCTCCCCATCAGTACTTACTTGACAATTCCCTGCCTCCATAGGAAAGCAAGTTAAAACACAACACAAGCATTAACGGTTTCTTTGCAGCAATTTCAAACAAATGTGCTTAGATTACGTTATGGGATGGAGGAGCTCCGGGAAAGGTAAGACACAATCAGAGGGTTTCAGTTCTTTGGGGGGGCTGTGAATGCAGCAGAGAAGATTTTTGTTACTCGTGGCAATTTCGAGGATGTTCTCACATGAGGACACATAGCTGTCAGTCAGGGATAGAATCCAGATCCAAACTGACAAAACCTCAGCACCACCTTCATGCAGAAATGTGAAAAGGTGTGAGTGAAACCTCCAGCCACGGGGGGAGAGGAGCCCACATTGGGGGTGGGGTGAACAGGCAGCACCAGGACAGAGAAAAACAGTGGACACAACAAGAGCTGGGCTGGAGGAAGAGGGAATGGGGTTTTGGAAGAGTGGGGCACCTGGAGGGAGGAAAGAGATGGGATCTTGGAGAATAGAACCAAAATATATGGGGAAACAAGCTAGATCAGTTTAGATGGAAACTAAAGGAGAGAAAAAAGCAGATCAAAAACTATTATGATAAATTCTGAGGGAGGGGCATATAATCAACTCCTGTTCCCAGGGCACAGGCCACAACTGCTGTCTGGCTGGAGATGCTGACTGCAGCAGGAATAAATTGGGCAGAACACAAACATTCTGCTCCAAGGCCAACAGGAACAGTGAGGGAACTCCAGAAACAGCGTCTCACGAAAGGGACCAACAAGGTCTGGAGCAGGAACAGACAGACAGGAGTGTCCTGTCACCCAGAAGATGACAGGCTGAGCCAGTAGCAATGGGTAGGGAAATACTTGGAGCCCAAAAGGCAGACTGACATGGATTTACATGGCTGCAAACTGGAGAGGGAACACACTGGGATCTACACGAGCAGGACTGCTCCTGAGAAGAGAAAATGAGGTTTGAGCAGAGGAAGGTGGTAGGGTTGGGCTGGGCAACAGAACAAAAATCCAAGATTTAAAACATATCCTGTTCATTTCAGAAAAAATGCAAAAGCAGCTTTTAAAAGTGCCCTCCACCAGTGACAGGAGGGGACTCCCAAACTGCTGCAAACCTCCTGGAGCTTTTTTTAATCCCTTCCCAGAGAAGGAATTAAAAGATTCTGTAAGTTCTAAACCCTTGGATTTTCCCATCTGTACATATATATAGGAGTTTTACATACAACTTTTCCTGCTGTTACTTTTTCTTAACACTTCGTAGCTATCATAAAACAACAAAAAGAACAGGATTCAACATGAAAATATCCTACTCTCAAATACAGCACACCAAAGCAAAGCTGAAACAGAACTAGAGAGAAACATCAGTGGTAAATTATGTTTTTAAAGCACTGAAAAAGCCTTACACTGTTACAATATTTATAACTTCATGTGCATGCTGATGTACTCTTAAAAAAAATCAAAAATAATCAAAAAGTACTGCAGGACATATGGTGGGGCCAGCTGTTGCACAGCCTGCCAGGGCAGCTGGTCACTGCATTCCCAGGTCATCCCAGCTCAGTGTCCAGTGTAATGAGCACTACAGCAATTAGTGAGGAGGGCAATCTGGAATGCAACCTGAGGGCCTTTGTTGTGAACACCTTGGGAAGCTGTTCCCTAAACAGCTCCTGTGGCACAGACTGGCCCTGCTGCAGTAGGCCCTGCTGTCCCTCACACCCTGCACACTCTGGACATGCCATCCCTCACACTCCGGACTCTCTGGACACACTGTCCCTCACACACTGGAGGAACAGTCTTTTCCATCTGTTTTGTTATTCCCTGCATAAGCTCCAGCATGTTTTGAAGCTGCATTGTGTAAATAAAAACATTGAACTCATCATATATGGCAGATCCAAAACACGAGAAACATGGCTTTTTCCATCAGCCCTGGACTACCTCCCACCCAACAGCCCTCAGAAAAGCTGAGTATTTCACATCACCCTCAGTGCAGAGAGCACTCAGGTTCAGAGAGAGAGACATTGGGAACACCTGGCACTGTTGGCACCCCTCAGTGTCACCCCCTGAGTGTCACACAAATGGAGCAGAGCTTTGGGCCAGCTCCGTGCTGATCTGTGGGAGCAGCGAGATTGACTCTGAGTTCAGCTGCTGGTAGGGACTGACAAATACCAGTCACAATGTGCACAAGCCTTGGGGACAGCTGGATGAAACCAGCAGGCTGTCAGATGCATTTAGGGTGCATTAGCTTGACACAATGCTGTTGAGGAAGTAAAAGTGAATATTCCAAAGGATGCTCCTCACTCTCAGAGAGTGGTTTTCTGCTGGAATAAGCCCAAAGTTAAGCCCAAAGTTATTTTCTTCACCCCAAGGATGTGTTTTTGCAGATACATTTTGAATAGTCCCCACCTACACATAAATACAACACAGATTCACACTTAAAGCTTTTGCAGTGCACCCACAGACATGTGTGTGTAAAGGTGCAGGAACCAAGGCTGCAACCATATGCCTAATAATTCAATTTATGGTGCAAAGGTTTGTGGGGGCTATTTTGAAAGCTTATATAAGGTGGCTTGTTTTGGTTTAGAGAAATCAATAATCTAAAGAGTAACATCTGAAGAAAGAAAATCCAAAACCTTTAACTTTTCATCTTCATCAGGACATATGATTACACATGAGGCAAACACCATGATGGGGACCAGGCTCTGTGGTGGGTGATTCATGGGAAGTGAGACAAGCCAGGATGCCGAGAAAACAGAAAACCAGACAAACATGCTAATGCTGCTTTTTGTTTTCTACACATTCCACCTGCTTCGAAGGAGTTCCCATCACCAGGTTCATGTGGAGTCATGCAAATTGAGCTAAAGGAGAGCTGCAGACACGAGGTGTGTTAGGGGTTAGTAGGTGGCCAAATGCAAACAGGTCTTTGCCTTTGGGATTAGTGACATCAATACAGTCATCAGCAAGCTCGTGTTACTTCTCATCATCTCAATTCTTGGTTAAAATGGTCCCAGTTCAAAAAGCGGCCCTTTTCCCAAATAGCACAACTCCCCTGTGACACCCAGCAGAGCTTACAATTGTCCTGGATTGTCTGGGACAGTCCCACCAGTGGCCAGGGGGTCCCGAGGAGCAGGAGCGCCACGCCGGGAGCTCCCACCCCGCGAGACGGCTCCGGCAGCCCCTTGCCAGGGCACCCCGCTCCTGCCCACGGGCACGGCAAGGGGTGCCAGCCAGAGGGGCAGAGAGGGACAGGAGGGCAAGGGCAGGGGGGGAGGAGAGGAGGGAACACATGGAAAGGGAGAAGAAGGAAAACAACAAGGTCGGGGAGAGGAGAGAGAAACAACAATCGGTTAATGATCTGAACCAAACGCACCAATACAACTGCAAGACATTTCAGAACTGAGTCAGCCTTGACTCTCCTGTCACTTTGCCATCCCAAAGCTGTAGCTGCTGATGGACACAGGAAATGTTGGATCCCCCCAAGAATACCAGGCCATGATTTGATTCAAAACCTTCAGGTAAAATCTATAATGTAAATTCTACACTCCTCCAAGATATTTGCAGAATCCTGATTATTTCAATTACAATAGAGTTAGACAGGAAAAATAAATTTCATAAAGGGCTCTCATTTTCTTTTCTAAGGGAAAATTTTATTATTACTCCTAAGTTTGTACAAATCATTGTAGACTACAGCTCCCAACCCTACACTTGCAATCTTCTCAGGAGTCCCATCGCAGTTCTTGAGATCCAGCTCCTCTTGAATTGAACAATGGTTTGTTATTTCTAGAGAAATAGTGTACCTGGAGGTTTTCAGATTCACCACTCTCTGTTAGTGAAGCACAGAGTCCTGCAAGCCTATTCCAGCAAACAGAAAGATTTAACAGATGGACTTGTCTCATAGGTGCCACATGGTAACTTTGAAGCATTTTTGAATACATAAGCTGGAAAATAATTTCAGTAACAGTTTACCCTCTAAATATTACTATTAAAAGAAAAAACACCAGGGAGCTCCAAGTTGTTGGCCCCAAGGAGCAGTTCAGAGCAGCAGCCCCAGCTATTCCTACTTCTTGCTTAAACCAGAAACTCGCTTTTTCTCTTTTTTTTCCCTTTCCTTAATTTAAACTTGCTTAATTCTGAGTTTCATCTCACTACAACTTCACATTTTTTTCTTTCTCAGAGCCACAATGAAAATACAGCAAGGGGGACACTTCCAAGACCCTCATTGCATGTTGCAGGGAAGTGGGCCAGCAGTTTTTGAGGCTTTGGGACTAACTCACAGTTTCTGTCCCAGAAACCCTTTCGGCTTGTCCCACAGTTTTCAACATGTGGACAGTAAGTGACAGTAAGTGACCAATGTCAGAGCATTCAGTGCACAAAAGCCTTTAAGTGCACAATCACTGGGGTCTGAGACAGGCATGGCACAACCACAAAGGGAAAGATCTGGAATATTTCCTCCAGAAAATCTTCCTCCTCAAAAGCCTCCCAGGTTTCCCCAATATGCCTGCCTGAAGGAGAATGGAGCACATCCTCTGGGGTCCCTTCTTCAAACTTGCAGGGACTGGGAGAGCTACTTCAGCTGTGTCTTTGGCAGAAGATCTAAAGCTTCGGGAGCTGCCTTCAGGATTCCTTGCTGCCACTTCACTCAGCCCTGTGCACAGAGGTTTCAAGACTCCACAGCCTCAAGACCTGCTGACTTGGGCCTTAGATTTCCCTGAACATTAAGGATTTCCCTGAACATTTAAGATTTCCCTCAACACAGACAGCTGAGTACTTGCAGACTTTCCATTTCACTTGGATTGATGGACTGTCACTTTGGACCCTTGGAGGTGCAAAGCAAAGTCTGCCCAGGGATTTCAGAAGTTTGCTACGTTCTTTTGTGTTCTCAGAAAAGATGGAATCTGGCACAGCTACAAACCTCCCTCATATTTCATACGTCTTCTGAGAGAAGTCAGCTTTAGCCTGAGGCACTCACAACTGGGAGTGGCAAGATTCTGCAGGAATTGTGCACACATTGTCCCATTGTGAGCAGGAATTGCAGTCTTGCAGTAGCCAACACATGAATCCCATCTTACTGCCCCCAAACCCCAGCACCTTTCACCCCTTAAGGCTCTATTCAAGCACAACACCCTCACAAAGCAGAGTTATGCTGACATTTTCATCATAAAGTTGCTGCTTCTGATTATTTCACTGTAAATTCTCACTGTTTATATTTATCCCCTGAAAAAAGGGAAGTGCATTTATATTCGCCTAACAAGTGACATGAAAATTATGGGATTTGTTGTCAGATTTATCAAAACAGCAAATTCCAAATACCAAAGGTGTGACAGTATTGTAGCAGCTGTACTTTAAAAAGAACATCAAGATGTGTACTAAGAGCTGTGACTCCCAAGCAGAAAAGGTGGGAAGGACAGTGACATGGGTTTATTTTTTACCTAGATTAAAATGAAGTACAAAATGGTTGATAACACAGAGACAGTAAGAAGAAAAAAGATGGGAGAATGCTAAGACCTTGCTTTTTAGTCTCCTCAGCCCAGAGCTTGGGGTATTACATGGGATAGGTTATTCCCTTGGGATGCTTTTTTATGTGCAGCCTTTATGAAGGGACTATTCTGGAAGCCAGGGGCAGCCTCATTGCAGAGGAGCCTCCCCATTTCAGCAGCCACCAAGAGAGTGGGAGGTGTGGAGACAGTGGAGCAGCTTCCCCAGGGCTCTGTGGTGCTAGATAAACATGGGCCACTCTCCCTGAGAGGGGCTGGGGATGGGGACACATCCAGAGTCTGTGGCATCACACAGCACAGCACAGCACAGCCATGGGAGCAGAGGAGGGAAGCTCCCCAGGGACCTAAAGGGGGATTTTCACTCCTGGACTGGAAATAGTGCTGAAAAGCTGCACCAGACACTGATGTTCTTGCTCAAATTGTTGGTGATTCATGAGTAAGAGACATTTTTAAGCCCAGATTAATCCATCAATTAAACCCACTCTACAGTTGTTTTTGCATCATCAAAGCAGAATAAAACAGCTGGTGGGTACAAGGGTTTCTGGTGTGAAACAGCTGTATACCATTGTGTACCACTGGCACTTACTATTCCTATAACAGTTTAGCAATTCACCCAAAATTAAATCCTAATTTTCCTTTTTTTAATTCAATTTGCAAACATTTATGTTTACCAGAAGATACACTACGCCTTTTTGTAGGAAAATGGAGGAACAAATTCTTTATTTGAGGAAAAGAGAGATTCTTAAAAGAAGGAAAAGAAAAGGTTATGGTCCAGCATTTTATTGTAAAAATCACTGACCCTCCTCCTGCATGGTACTGTTAAAATATTGCGATGAAAAAAAATGGGTGCAACATTTTTCCTCTTATTGTTCATAGTTCACATTTCACAACCAATTCTCCTATTTTACACATCTACTGAGCAAAAATTATTAATTACTTTCTGCCCAAGATGTTCAGCACTTCATTCTTTGAGAGCTTTAAAGACAGAAACTTAGTTTTCCAAGGCTTGCCTGAGATTAGGAAGCATTATTAACTGCATTTTGTCTCTGGCAGTAACAGAACAACTAAGCTGGAATTCTCTCTATGGGTTAACCCACAGCAGTCCTTTGTGTCAGTGCCCAGTGCAGGGCAAGAGCAAGGAAACTCCTGCTAAAAGAATGATTATTTCTAAGAAAATATTCTATCAAAAGAGACAGAATGGATTCCCAGCCGAGTCACCAGCTGGATTCACAGGTAGGGATTTACTGTCCCAGATTTTGAGGAGGAATGTACTTTATTGGTTATAGATGCTCCTGTTGTGTCCCAGTCAGATTTTACCACTCCTGCTTTAGGTCTGTGTTTCACTGGACTCACCCTCTGTACTTAGCTCTTACCTCTTTCCTTTGCTGTCCTCTCCAACACTGTTCCCTTTCCAGCTAATTTTTTTAGAATATTTCAGCCTAAGGCCAGCATGTGCCATGGGAAATTCCAGCCTGAACAGTGACAACCCAACACAATTCCAAGCGACTGAAAACCTTTCAATAAAAGCACCACCCAAAGCCTTAACTACAATGTATTTACAAGCTTGCCACTATTGCAAGTGCTCTGCTGCAGACACACACTGGTTAGGAGAGAATATAAATGCTCATGTGAGCAGCAGAAGAGAGCACAACACTCAGAAATGTGTCACATATATGTAATTTTCTCCATCACAGTAACGTCGTACTCTGTGAATACCATTTTAAATGTTATCTGGTGAATTTAAAAAACTCCTGTCTTATTTCTAAGGACTAATTTTAATTGAATGAAAGGTGATACAAAAGGGCATACTTGGAAGCAAAAGCCTTTGTGGGACATACCTCTCTTCCACTGAAACTTCCTTCAGCTGCTGGTGGGGTTTGGTGCCTTCCATTTCTCGGATGCTCACTGCATAGATCTTAGTGGTGTAGTCAATTGCTTTTTCTCTTGCAACATCACTATCGTAACCTTAGAAAAATAAAACATAGAATAAAACAAATTATGCTTGTTCCATAGTGGGAGAGAAGAGAACAAGATGATCTGCATCAATAAAAGGAAAGGAAGCAAATCCTACCAAGCTCTCCTTACACTGAAATTTAGCACAGCCAAGCTTCAAGTTAAATGCCTGTGTGAATCAGGCAAGGAAGACTGAATGAAAGCCTCTTTACCTCCATCTTCTTCTGCATCTGTGTCTGACTCTTCACTGTCCACCAGCTTGCTCTCCTGGATGCCCAGGAACTCCCTGGTCCAGATCATGAGCGCGGTGTCGGCGCCGCCGACGGTGAGGAGCACGGAGTCGTTGTGCAGCCACTGCACGTTGGTCACCTGGGCACTGTGCCCCACGTACTTCTTGAACTTGGCATGTTGGCCCTGCAGCACAGAGAACGCCCCAGCTGGCAGCCTGACTCCCCAGGAGCAGTGTCTTCCTTCCTCTCCTTTCCAGTCACTGAAATGAATGCACTTCTTACCTTCACTGGGTACGAAAAGAGCTTCACAAACCCAAAATCATCTCCCGTGGCCAGGAGGGTTCTGTCCTTTGTCAGACTGGCGGCATTGACAACGGTGACATCGCTGTGCATGGGCCAGATCCCCTCACACGTGGGACCAAGCACACATGTCCAGGTGTCCCACTCAATCTTCTCTATCTGCAAGCAAAATTCCCCCAAAGGAGGCTTCTTACTTCAAACATATCAAATACACACTAGTTGAATGTGAATAGTTTTCTATGTTTGATACTAATTTTTATTTTAATTTTTTCAGTTCTTAAGAAACTGTGCTGGTTCCAGCTTACTAATGCAAACTGAGTATCTTCATCAAAAGGCTAACACTTCAAACATTCCTGTTTTCCCAAGGCAGAGCATGATTTGGATACAAATCTCCTAGAAGATTTTCTGAGGTGCTAAACAGTGGAAATCTTGTTGCAGAATTACATGTCACAAATAATCAGCTTCATGAAAAGGCAGGTCCTGCTGTTTGAAGGGGGTTTACAATCTGTATGCCACTGCTTACACAGAAAATGGGTGACTTTGGGAAAAAGGATTATGGCAGATGGCTGCTGATAAATAAACAATAATGCATTTAGAGATACAAGCAGAAACCTGCACATTCTGCCATCTACAAATGCTGACACTATGGAATTACAAAATAATTCTAATTCTAACCATTGTAAATATAGCATTATAAAAGGAAAAAATGCACCATTTGAAGACAATTCTTAAAATTAACTTTCACAGTAAAAATAATCCAGCATACATAATTCATACCTCAGCAATTCTTATAATGTGTCTTTTCCCCCTCGGTGCTTCAAAAAATAGTTGTTCTTTGGCACCAGAATTGACTTGCAATAACTTTCCTGGATACAAAAGGAGAGTTTATTATGAATCTTAATAATGATTATGACTATTAAGAACTTTCTTTTGATTGAGTGAAGAGATTTCTGGGGGTAAATAAAGAAAATATGCTCCAGAGAGTTATTCATAGCAAAAGTAACACAGATGCTTAGAATCACTCTTGTAAGGGTGCTATCCTCTGATTCAATGAATAAATAATATTTTAAATACCATTCAATATCCTTGAGAAGCTGCTGTTGCACAGCAAATCAGTTTCTGCTTAGGGAATATTTTGCTTCTGTTTCATCATCACACTAATGAAAGTCAAAAATAAATGCATGTGCTATTAATTTTCCTAATAATTTTACAAGGCAGCTTTGCCAAAAGGGGAACCTTTGCCAGCTCCTGTCTCTCCTGCACTGTCCCTCTGGCAGAGGCAGCTCCACTCTGAGCTGTCCTGTGATGCCCACGGAGATGCTGTGGTGCTGCTGTCACTGGCTCACAACACGTTTTGGGCCTGGCACTCAGCAGGGACAGGGCTCAGGCACACAGGTGGTCCCACATGGAATCACATCCACTCTGGGAAGGCTCACTGGCATGAGCTCATTATGGATCCTGCTGGACTTAATTAGCTGGGACAATCAGGCTCCAGCCTCTTGCAGGGATTGCTATGCACAGCTCAGCGAGGAAAGGAAATTGGATATCAACAAATGTAATTGCACTGGATCCACACAGTGCCCCGTGAGGAAAAAGCGTTTGCATCAGTGGTTGATCTCAGTAGCAGGAGGGGAACAGTTCCCTGATATTCCACTTTTTGGCATTTTCAGTCTGTGTCTCCGGCCAGCACTGTACCTCTGGAGTCCCAGTCGATGTGGGTGATGTAGCTGGAGGCACCTTTACAAATGCCAACTCTTTTGCTGGTAAGGACGTTATAAATATCTACAAAGTTATCGTGGGAAGCCACAGCCAGGTACTTTCCTGATTCTGTAAGGAGGAGACACAGAGTAAATTTAAAGGATAAATCTTCTAACTAAAAATGGTGTGATTTTCATCATGGTAGTGAATTCACCAGTCAGGGTGGGCCCGCTATAATGCAGCCCACAGCCACATGGAATTGTAAAGTATTTCATGCATGGAGCACACACAAAGCCAGCCTTCCTACAGAACATTCAGCCTTGTCTAGACAAGAGAAACAAACCCCAAGAGAAACACTCCCACCTTAATATCTGGGTGTACCTCGTGAAAACTTTATATCCGAGATCATCTCCTTCCTGTGGTGAAAAGAGACCATGTCCTCCACAGTGTCGGCATTGACCACCAGGAAACTGCCGTCGTTCAGCCCCACAGCCAGGGCTTTCCCATCGGGAGAGAAGGCACAGCAGCGTCCACCTATGGAGGAACAAGGAAACGACTCTGTCAAAGTTTAAAAGATGGCACTGAGAGAACCATCAATGAACTGAAAAGTTTTTACATCAAGTATGTAGTTTTAAAATAGATTTGTTATCTCTTAAAACAGATGAGATACAGAGTGCTACGATGGGTGCTTTGTTACAGGGTGCTCTGAGTTGACAATGATGATTTAATCCCTTTTGAAACAGGTTTATGTGCAAATACCACCTTCCAGCTGCATTATAAACACACCAATGAGAGAAATAAAACAAAATGAACCCCAAAACACATACAAAAAGGAAATCCAGATGGAAAATTCAAAGACTCATTAAGGGCAGTGTAACTCTGCCTCAGCATTATTCCTGACCATACTTTCTCCTACAGCTATCCTCATCCATCCCCAAATTCACCTCTCCAAAGCATTTAACTCTGTTTTTCCCCAGCCAGTTAAGGGCTCCTGTGCTCCAGATATGTCACTGAAAATGAGCAATGTAAAATTTCCTGAAGCATATCAATGGGTAAATGAAATAAGAGTAATTTTGAGAAGGCAGCATTTCAACATGGCTCATCTAATTTTATACAGAGGAGAGGGCAAGAAAAGTGTTAATTTTAGAGAAGCTGGTTTAACAGGTAAAGATCATGTTGATACCAAGGGATGACTGTGCTCAACATGGAGGAAATTGTACATTTGCCTTTATAAATTTTTATGTCGGGAACAAACACACAGGCCTTAAGTATTCCTAGGAAGAAAAGTGATTCTGAGGTCAATTCATTCCCCTTGAAACTGGGGGAAAAGAGACTGAAGTTCATTTTATTATTATTATTCATTACAATAGATTACAGTCCTTTTTCTTCCTTCCCTTTGCACTGACTTGACACATGCCAAAGACAATTTATTTCCCGTGCTCCCAGTCTCTTGATGAACTGTGTTCTGTGCCTACCCAATTAATGCCCTGGAAGCAGAGAGGGAGTTTTGGAGCAGCAGAGGGTCTGTGTCTGCCCCAGGGCCTGGCAGAGTTACCTTTTTTGAGTTTCCTCACAGCCAGCATGCGGTGCTGCGACGAGAGCTCCCAGATGCGCAAGGTTTTGTCATCGCTCACGGTGGCGCACACGGGCAGGAGGGGATGAGCTGCCAAGCCCCACACCTCTCCTTCCATGTGGCCCTGGAGGAAAGAATTCCATGCAAGAGAAAATAAAGCATGTGGGGCTCTGTAATATGTTCTAACCTTGCCTTGCCTCATTTTGCAAGTCCCAGGCAATAAAGCCTTCACCATCTCCTCTCTCCAAAGCTTTCCATATTCCAAAAGACCTGAACATCTGCTCTGTCTCCCCCGCGACAACCAAAATATTCTAAAATACTCTAAAATACTCTTCCATAGTCCCTTCCGCTATTCCTGGCTGTAATTCCTGTTCTTCCAATATTCTCTTTTCCAAACTTGAAATGAATAGGGAACAGTTACACCCCAAACAGGATTTTATCCTGAAATCCTGATATGGGCTAATCTTCAAAGGCTTAAGTCATTTTCTAGATCCTTGTTCACCCAACATACACATAATACTTTGTTTTAATCTTGCCTCAGATTCTCAGTTTTCCAACTTGTTAATCACTCTTCCTGCTTTTTTCCAGCTTTCCTTCAGCTTGCATACACTTTGCTGGCACTGCATATCAAGGTTAAATAATTTCTTACTGCTCTCAATCTGCATTAGTGAATGAGTTCAGTGTTCTATAAAACACAAACTCACACATCTTGGTTAGTAAGGCAGTCACGTAGGCAAGACAAATTTGAGGGATTACTTCATGTGAACAAAATTTACTGAAAAAAGAATACCAAATAACCAGGATTTTTGTGAAAATACAGGCAATAGTTTGCTCTGGCAGATCCATACAGTACCTGAACAAGCAGAGTCATAGGCCCACTTTTATCAATTTCAAGTATTTCTCCATTTTTAGTTCCTACCAGGATGTGCCCATGTCCCAGGCTGATGGCTCGGATGGAGGGGTTGTCTTCTAAAAGCAAACCTGAAGAATGCAAGTTAATAATTTTTTTTATATCATATCACTTGCAGTCTACATATTATACAAACCTGTTTAAAATCATGAACATGAGATAAAATTGCCTGATCAAACTGCCAGATAAGCCATGGATTCCTTACTGATCCAGGGAGGGGAGTTTGTCTGTATTGTGGCAATATAAAGACTGGTATTTTACTGCTTTAACAGTGGCAGGGTCTAAGGGGTTCAGGAGTTCCAGCACCTCAGAATTTCTGTGATTACAAGTGAATATTGCTTTCCAGACTTCCACACTGGGGCCTGGGGAGTTTAAGAGGTCTTTCCACATCACAGGGCCCCTGCTCTCACCACAGGGAATATGGCCAGCCAAGGAAACTGGATTGACTTTGGAAGTGCCAAACTCAAGGCTGGGGACATTTCTCTTTGAAAACATTTCACCAATGAAAACAAAGCTCAATGTCATGAAATAGAGGAGCAGAACAAACTATAAATGACAAAGAACACAAGAAATACATCTGATATGGATCAAACCAGAACATTCCAGCACAGGGTAAGCGGTGTGCTGCTGTTCCCTTTGGGTTCTGGCAAGATTTGACACCCAGCACTACCCTTTTACCACCCTCCGTGCACACAGTCCTTATTAAAACACACTGACAATCAATACCTTTAGAACTAGCAGAGAGTGCTGCCCTTTTAATAGCATATGTCTTCAGACATCTCTCAAACATGTCATCCCAAAGGGCCACAATTCCATCTTTTCCACCTGTTACAAAGCCCTGCACAATCACAGTAGGAGAACACACACAGATGTCAGCACTCATGGGAGACACTCAAAAGGACATGTCCAAAGGCACAGTAAAGTCTCCCCTGCTTTTTATTCATGTGTCAAACTAAAAATACCGGAGCCTGTACCTATGAGGGAAAAATTCAAGTGGACAAGATTTAGAGCTGCTTTTTTAGGATTATAAAGATTTACAACCATATGGAGCACACATTGCTGAAAACAGGAAGGCTGGACCAGGACATTTGCCTGCATGTGGAAATAAACTATGGAAAAATGTTTTACCCTTAGAAGAGGCAGTAGTTGGCAATAACAGCTTCTTAAGTGATTCCAAATTCAATTGACTTAACAGATGCTTCAACCCGAGTTCTAATAATGCATCAGGGACCAATTCTCTCATTAATTCCCTGGGTAGATTAACTGGGCCAAGTGAATGCAAAAGAGCATAAATAACTAACCAACAAAAATCTAAGTGAAGAGAATGTTCAGTGCCAAGATCAAAGAGAAAAATTGATGGGAAAGCTGGGAACAATCAATTAGGGCCAGAAAGGATTGAGCCACAGGGATCTTAATTGACCTTGATATATAAAAATGTTAATAGCTAACATTCTTCTCATCCTTTACTTCTACAGTTGAAACACCGTAACCTCGAAAGGAATATTCCATTATCAACATTATCTTCAAATTGCCAGGGGCAAAACTTTGTCCTAAGCTCATTTATGTAATGCAAATATTTTGCCATAATTTCTTTTAAAGATGTATTGATGCAACTTAAGAAGAATTCTTTTGATATCTGGAATAGTTAACTCAAAATCCAAAACCTTTGGATATCTAAAGTCTTGATTAAAATTATTAAAATATCATGCTTCATATTTTGGGAACTGGTAATGCCCAAATATTTTTGGGATCAGGTTGAAGAGGCAATGAATGTTACCTGTTACTCTCCTGTTGTTTACACAAACATGAAAATGACACTCCTGAGCAGAGTGAGAAATAAATTCTGCATTTTCAGAGACCAGAAAGTTGTTGGTCAGATACCACCATACGGAACTTACAAACCCAGGTCTATCAAATATCAGAACTCATCCCTGTTGGCTTTGTGATTTTAATCACAAACCCCTCCAAAATCCATTACTGCAACAAAGATCAAGGTGCAAGAAGGTGATGATACCTTGTCCAGTGCGTGCATGGCAAACACAGGTCCATCATGGGCCTTCACTGTCCTCAGCAGCAGGGTCTCCTTCCAGATGTAGATGTCCCCAGTGGCAGCCCCAGAGAACACGAGCTCCTCCACGCGCCCGTACGAGACGCTCATCATGGTCTCCAGCTTGCCCACGCTCCCAAAGGTGCCCCGCTTGGAGGTGAAGCCCCCACCTGCAACAGCAGCACAAGGCTCTTTCTGTGTGGGCTCACAGCCACAGGGCTGTCAAGGACAATGTTTAACCCCAACATCTCCTGTGCCTGCCTAATAATGGAAATCCTGAAATCAGGGCATGAGGGAAAGAACATGACAGCTCAGACTCAGGATTTCAGACTGTCTTTCCAAGCAAGAGACAAGTTTGGTGAGGAATTGTGCAGAAATGACTACTGCAATGCCTGGCAGGATGTTTTTTGCCCACATCACTTTCTGCCATGTTGCCTCTCTCTGAAGAGGTGACCACACCTAGAGGATTGGTTTAGCTGTCCCCTGGCACCCTGAGCATCTGGCAGCAGTTTGGCAGAATAAATGGCAGGGTTTGCTCCTTCTCTGGTTGGTAGAGAACCAAATGACCACAGCCTTGCTTTGGGTCAAAAAGCAGAAGCAGCCATAAGGCCCATGAACCAAGAGAGACAAAAATACACATAAAATTATAAAATATCATGTGCAGTGGTGGCCCTGTGGCAAGGCACTGTGGGCTTCACAGCCAACACCAGACAGTCCCCACTCCACTGAGCAAATCTGGATTCAAAATACACCGTTTGTACCGCGAAGCGACTATTCCTGGAGGAAGATGCTGCTTAATGTACATTCCCATCATGGAATTTGGCAAACAGCAATGCAAGTCTACTTAATCACTGCAAAAATAACCTAAAGATTAAAAAAAAGCAGAAAAAATAATTTTTAATCTGAGAGCACCTGAACCACTTGAATACTTAAAGTATGGTATGAAGTGTAGGAAGTTCTTAAAATGACCTAAGTGGTCCTAAGTGCTTGTGTCATGTGTACACAACTGAAAAGTAATGAAAATCCAGTCCTGAATGAAAAATATTCTCAATCAGAACACGATTTTCTGGGAGCCAAGGTTGCTAGCTCAAGAGAGTTCCTTAATAGTATGACTAGAATTTAAACACAATTAGCAGGAAATTCTTTCCAAGGAGAAAGGAATATTGTGACATTTGCTGACTCAGAGGTGGGTTTTCATTCCTTTAATATCCTGGTAACTGGAAAAGTGCTTTACAAATAAAACAGATTCTTAAACCGAGAACATGATGTTCCTGTATTAAAAATATTCACAAATTCTCATGTTAATCAAATATAAAACATTCAGTACAGTACCTGTTTGCTGCCAAAATTTGATATGCTTTATCCCAACTGTGACTAGTCTGTCCACATGATGTGGATTACACTTCACGACAAATATTTTATCTTTATGGCCCCTGCAATAAAGGTAGTCATTTTAAAAGCTTGGCGAGAGATGACTTAACATTTCAAACTACTTAAATCATTGATATAAACCATTTCCCCATCTAGGAAAAAGTAGAGAGTCATATTTCTAATCTGCAAGGGTTTAGTCCCGGAAGTATGCCCCACGGAGCTGGGGGGGAATTTGAGCATACACTGTGTGAGGAGTACAGAAATGTGGGGAATAAAAATCCTCTCCCATGGAATTTCAGTTCATTTAAGTCATAGCAAAGGAGTGGGCAACAAAGGTCAAGGCAATTAAGAGAAGACACAAAGGTCAACAGAAGTATTTAAATGGATGAGAACTCAATAAATATTAAAAGATACTCTGACAGGAAAAATGAGGAAGTGTTTAATCTATGAGCTTCAAGAAGGAAAATAAAATCACAAATTATAGAATTATAGTGTAGGAAGCAGTTCACCCAGAAGCACATGCACCTCCAGGTTTAGTTCTTGGGAGATTAAAGTTGTGCTTGTTGATGTATTTATGGGAATTTACAAGTCTGGGTTTTATCATAGCAAAAAATATTCCCAGGTGTAAAGCAGTAATTATATTTATGTCAGTGTTTTATAAACCCCCCCAAAGCAGGAACCACGAGCTTTTCACTAATCACCTGCAGGTTTTGTGCTAGGATTAAGGCACTTTTTCCTGCCAGGCTCAGCAGATCTGGAAAATCACATGGTTCAGAAACCCCTCTCAGGGTCAGTATTCCCTTTTAGTGGATCAATCTGGATGCAAACCAGTCCTGGCCTCCTTTGACATCTGCAGCACATCCTTCTGCAGTGCAGAGGTGTTTTGTTCCAACTTACTCAACAAGGATTTTAATGAAATTAGACAGGAGGCTGGAGAGCCAGGACAGAGAAACAAGCTGCATAATTTAGCTCTGAAACAATTAAAGTAAATGAATAAGTGTGTTCTGCATGTTGCAACAAAAAACCTGAGAAGTCATCCTGAAATAAATCAGAAATAAATCCTGAAATAAATCAGAAAGATTAAACAAGAAGAACATTCACAAAAAAGAAATATAACTGCAGAATAAACATAATGAGTGTCTGTGTATGGTGAATGGACACCTCAGTTTTCAGGTTTATATGGGATTGTGAGGAGAGGTTGTTTTATTCTTATGTTCACAGGCCACATGACAGCTTTTGTCTCTGTCTTTCTGTCCTCCTGTGCTCACCAGAGCAGGGGACTTGCCTTTAGGCACTGCTAGAATCTAAACAATGGCTTAAACCGGAACATTACAGAAGATACATTAATTTTTCCACTCTGTGAGGACCTTGCATATTTTCAAGATAACAGATTAGCAATAATAGATCGCTTGGGTACATGCAGCATTCCATGGTGAAAAGAACCCCAGTGCTCCATGTTTTATCTGTCCTGGGAGCAGCAGCAGCCAGGTAGTGACACAGCTCATCATTATCTTGTTTTTAAAAGCTTAAAGGTCAGCATGGGAATATATAAAGTATTTCTTTGCTTGCGAGTCAAGTACAATCTGTCTGGGGACAGCAGAACTGGGATTGCAAAGCCCAGGAAAATGTCACGTTTTACTGCACAGCCAGGGCTGTTGCTAAGCAAAGCCTCCAGCACAGATTTGAGACAGGATTTAAACCTCAATGCCTAATAAACTGGATGCCTGAGATGAAATTGTATGGCTAACAGATTGTAGCTCACACACATCGAGTAAAACACGGATTTCTTCGGTAATTGTGCACTGCTAACAGAGAGCGCTGCCTCCAAAAATCTCATTTCTTCTGCAACATGTCACTATATAGTAATTAAAGTAAATTACCCTTCACAGGCACTTTTTTGCAGCTCTAATAACAATTACTACTGAGTAATGCTACGTTCCATGGTTGCAGGGAACATATGGAATTCTCTCCTTGCTTTTCTGGTACATGCATTCACACTCACAGGAGTTCTGCTCAATCCTAGTGACCAGGGCCACATTTGCCTTGTCCAAGGCTGAGACAGAAACCAGGTTCTCAAACAGGTTGATTCTCCTACACTGAACAACTATTGTTGCAATCCAATACTTGAGAAAAAAACAGCAAACATGTAACTTGAATCCAATTCTCTTCCCAGCACTGGTCCCTTCAAGCAATCACAAAGGGTTCTTTGCTATCAGGTTTTTGGCTGAGCTTCCAGCTGGCAATTGAAAGAGCAAACAGCTCAGAAAAAGCAGCCTCAGAAGAAAGGCAGGACCAGCAGTGCTTGAAAAAATACGTACAGATTAGCGAGAATTCTTCTTTCTTTTTAGAAAGTGATTTTCCTTTTTTCCAGTGAGAGAACCCAGCAGGTCATGTAACACATAAAGGACATGACACTTCTGGTGACTTCTGCCCTTGAGCCAAGACATAAAACTGGGATAAAATATTAAACTTCACTTGAAAAGCTTGAAACAAGCTACAGTCCCAATGTGGCTCTCCCAACACAAAGGCTAAGGAACTCCTGACAGAAAGAGTTCACAAACACTGGCCTGTGCATCCCCAGGTTTTCAATCTAGGTATGTTACTCTGAAACACCATCCTGATTTCAGAGCGGAGTTCTGCTTTATTTCTTTGTTCATAGGAAAAATGTGAATGATGCTATTCAGAAAAAAGTACTTACTCAGAGGGGACATTTTAAACTGTGGGTATTCTTACCTGGTTGTTGCCAGCTTTTCTCCCTTTTTCCAGTCCCAGAACACGATGGCATGGTTATCATCCAGACCAACAGATGCCAAACATTTCCCATCAGCTATACAAAAGCAATACTGAGTGTAAGAGGTGCTAAGGCTTAAGTTGAAAATGTAACAGGCAACGAACATAACAATCACATTGCAAACTGAATTTTTAATGATGTATTATAAATGGAGCTAAAAAAGCCCCAAACTAATAACTTGAGAGTTTGGAGTTCAGATCTTTCCCAAAGGCAGACACAAAACATTCCCATGTGTAAATACAAGGGAAACAGGGAGCATCAAACAAGGCAATGAAAGTCAATTTCATAAAGCCCAAGCACCCTAAATTCACATTGCATTTTACTTGAAATATTTCTGATCAGATGATGCTTCTTTTCTTCTGCTTAGATGGTGCAGAGAATTATTAGTGTATGAAATGCTCATATGCAGGGTGATGAAACTATAAATACAAGATAAAATTTTAAGGCTAAAAATAACTGCTGGCTATCTTCTTTTTCACTGCAGGAAAGACACAGCAGTACTGATAATGAGAGGAAGGAAAGCCAGAAGAGAAAATCATCCATAATTCAACAGCACCCAGGCACTCTTGCCATGTGTATGAAATAATGATAAACACAACCATCTCTAAGAAAGTTTTAGAGACAAACTTCTGTCTTGAAATTTTGAAAAGTTTATAAAACTAAAGCCATGATTATTGCAGTTTATGATAAGACAATTGTACTTCATAGGGTGTAGGAGCAGCTGATCACCTGCTTGGTTTTTTTAACTGCAGAAAAGCCAAAGCTGGAGGAAGCAGAGCTGGGCAGAGACTGACAAGAGCCCTGATTTGGGAATGTGCTTCTCATAGAAGTGAATGATGTGAAGGACTCAGGGCTTGGGCATATTTGACTTCAGGAAGAGAAAGAGAGTGACTGGTGTAAATTACTCCATCAGAACTACTGCAGAGTTCATAGGGCTGAGTGACTTCTCACAGAATTTAACGACTCAGTTCTACTAGAAGCAAGTCAGGAAGGAGACAGGGAATTTCAGAATGAGTAAAAGAATTCACAGCTGAAAGAAACAGGACCAGGTAGAAGAGGCAGAACAAAGTAGGAAGAAATGAAATTAAAATACAGGACAAGAAACCAAAACTGAGTTTACTGAAAAACTCCCCAACAACACAACAATTTAAACTTTATTCACTTGAAACAGGAGGTTCATGCACTAACATGGACTATACCCTCCCAACAATATCCCAAAGTACAAATGTTAAATTAGCCACCAGAGGGCACAACCAAACACCGCAGGAATGAAAGGATTCTCTTGGAATCACAGTGTCATAGAACGGTTGTACCAGAGGGATCCAGCTTTCAGAAATGGGCGGCAGCAGGTGTTTTAGAGATGGAGTGAGAGAGAACTGGGGGGAAAGAGTCAGCTGCTGCATTAACTACAGCCAGACAAGGTTGGGAGCTTTGGGTGTCTGTCTTTAAGCTCCAAATAGTGTGATCTGAACCTAATTTTGAAATCTCTGTTATTAAGATAATGCAAACCCCCTACACAGGGCAGTGCAGCCTGTGATCCTGCAGGGAGGTGCTCAGCTCTCTGTCCCTGTCTGTGCCAAGAATCCCAACTAAAGCCAGCTAGGAATGCAGTGTGTACATTATTCTTGGGATCAGGTCCTAAAGCAACACTGCAATGTTGAGTGATTTCTCCTTTTTAAAAGACATTCAATATTTTTTTCCAGATTTATGCCCACAGAATATTTGGCCAGCTTATTCTTTACAGGTCCATGGGTTCTAATACCCAGAATATTCCTACTTGAACAGGAGTTTACTTGGTGCTAAAAATGAAAACAACAAAGTATTTTCAAATTATAGGAACATTTGTTCAATTAAGGATCTTAACAAGAAGTTTTTTGACATCCATGCACACAAAAGTCAGTTAAATCACCCTTATCCATTTTCCCTCCTTCTGGCACTTTATCTCCTTTCAGAGTGAGCTTACACACCACAGCGGGTCAGCTATTTCACATTTGAATTCCAGCTCTTGGATGAACACCAGGGCTCCTCTCCTGATAACTGAATATGACTAAGTTCCACAGATTTATCTTTCTGGAAGTCAAACTTCTTTCATATAGTCTTGTCTTACAAATGTGATCTACATCCTAATGAATTCTTACCACATTTCTGAAGAACAGAATATGAAATAAGCTATGATTAATTAAAAAAACAAAATCAGATCAACTAGAGGATAGTTCAGATAAAGTAATTTTTTTTTTAATAGAAGGAGGAAGAATGAATTTTCAAGCCCTTTTATCAAGATACAGAAGTATTTAAGTCCCCACCATATGGATGATATTCTTCAGTGCTGCACACAGGAATTATCCCTTAAAAGCTGAGACAGCTTAGGGCAGCTAGTTTGGAAAGACAAGTGGGAGAGGCAGCAGACAACTGTTCATCTTATTTACTTCTTCTGTAAACTCATTGAAAAATGTGGCAATTGTTAGCGAATGTTAAGAACTGGATGAGCCCAGAGGTGACATTTCTAACTCATTTATATGCTTTGAGTCACCATCCTGCCTGCTTTAAAATTCTCACACCACCATGCAGACAGTGACCAGAATTCCAGCTGCACACTTGGTATTATCTACCAGACACCACCAAAATCAATCATTGACTGAGTGATCAAAGGCCCATGACCGACTTTACTACACACACTAATTTTATCCCAACAGTCAGCAGGCTTCCATGTAAAATTGGTACTGGCTGTAATTTGTAATTTTACACCTCTTTGAATTAACATCTCATCACAAGGACTGCTCTTGAATTA
Source organism: Drymodes brunneopygia (assembly GCA_013400955.1). Taxonomy (NCBI): domain Eukaryota; kingdom Metazoa; phylum Chordata; class Aves; order Passeriformes; family Petroicidae; genus Drymodes; species Drymodes brunneopygia. The sequence continues at coordinate 605,225 of VZTZ01013625.1, forward strand.
ATCGTTTAGATAAACATAGGCTGTGGCTCACCTGAAAAATCCAGTGCACACACTCCTCTCTGGTGCTGGCCTTTGAGCAATGACAAACATTTCAGGGTTTGGGTGTCCCAAACATGGATAGCAGCATCTCTTCCAACCTAGATCAGAGGGTTAATTGGGATCTCTGCCCACAGAAGCTCAAAGCACACCAATAACAGCAATTAGCACTATCACATCTTTAAAACACTACAGAGGTAACTACTTTGTCATGTGCACTGTTTCATAATTTTCAAGATTTATTTTCTCTTTCAAAGAGATACCAGTGGATGGTCTCTGAAACTATCACTATTCAGCAGAATATTCATGGCATCATTCATCCTGATGTCTGAATGTATATATATATACTGAATACATCATGTTCAGTACCAGATATCAGGAAAGTGCCCAAGAGCTTTTATCTGAGCAAGGCTGTTGAAAGCTCCTACAGTACAAAAATACTGCACCTGAGTAATGGGAAGTAGAGAAAATTACAGCTCCTGCGTTTTACAGCTGAGGTTCAAAGTGAATATATGATTTTTGAAGGTCACAGCACAAGACTGGCAGTATTTATGTTATATAGAAACAGTTCCACAATCACTGCCAATAGTTCTGGCGGGGAAATAGGAAACAACACTGGATCTAGGAGAAAACATTACATTTAAGGAAAAAGAGAATGGTGTTTTTCCTAATTCTATATATCAAATATTCTTGCTGTCACTCTGAGCTCCCCACCTGGCCAGTAGCCACGTAGTCCTTGACGGGGTGGATGCTGAGGCTGAGGATGTCGTCGTCGTGGCCGAGGTAGAGGCGCTGCGAGTGCTGCTGCCGGTTGTAGATGACGGCCACGGCAGCGATGTGATAAACCACCTCTCCTGCCTGCGTGTAGAACAGGTTGTTCCTGCAGTCATAGCCCCTGTACCTGCAGCAAACACCAAACAACTCGTGGCTGCCCCACAGCTGCACGGGAAATCTGTTACAAATCATCTGTGTGTTAAAGGAAAGGAGTCCTGCACTGGCAGCTTGAGCTCGGAAGTATCACAGAGACTGCTCCCACCCAGAGCAGGAGTTCAGGAATCTTCTCAAGGGTTACTTTGCATCTAATTCCTAAATCAGCACTGATTTCACAAAAAAAGCTGTATCATTTACATAGAACTGTGTCCAGGTGAGCTTCAGAGGGAATTGGATTGGAGCAGAAATCTATCAGGCATTTTAATAAATCACAAGCAATTAACAGAGAATATTTGCTCCAGGAAATATCAGGTGTAGTGAGCAACAAGGACAAAATGTAATCTCATAAAACTCAACACTGATATGTTATTTACCAGTGTTACAAGCTTTCCTTGTCCCTTAACTAAGAGAATCATGGAAAGGTCTGGGCTGGAAGGGACCTTATGGATCACCCAGTTGCATCCCCTGCCATGGGCAGAGACATCTCCCATGGACCAGGCTGCTCAGAGCCACATCCAGCCTGAAACACAACTGAAAACAGAAAATCTATATCTGCTATTCTAAGAATTAACACAGTAATAATGACAAATAAATTGTAGGTAAGCACTAAAACCTGCTTTGATGATGCTCTGATATAAATTTTTAGAACACCCCAGCAATGTTAATCAATCAGAAAAAGCAAATCTTATCTGATATTGCTCTACCCATGTATGAACTGCAGCTTCAAGCTGTCCTCAGGTGCTCGCTCTCTCTTAAGGAAGGGCACAGAATGGTTTTTCTCTTTACTTTGCTGTTTCAGCTGAGGTAGGTCTTCTTTGTAAACCTAAAGAAGAATTGCTAAAGTTAACTGCACGTCCCTGGTTTTCTAAATATTTGTGTATGTGAGTGGAAGTGACTTTAAGCATGAAATTTAATATATGCTAATGTGATATTCAGTGGTTACAATGCGGAGTCAGGCACTATTGTTCCTAGCCTTCACATGATAATAAATGCTCTCTGGACAATGAATTCCCCTGGCCTGAGTGGCCCAGAACAGCAATCTGGAGCAGCAGCAGCAGGAGCAGAGTGTATTTTTCTAGAAGATTCCAGTGTCACTTAGTGAAAAGGAATGTAAATCGTGACTGGGAGTCTCCAGGTGTTTTTTAATTTTATGTCCTTCAATGTCCATGCTCAAAACTGAGCATGAAGAACTGATTCTATCTCGGGATTATGGTGAAATACACAGGAACCAAAATCATTTCAGTGGTCTGCCAACGTGTCCAGAATCCCAAAGTACAATTACAGCTCTATAGATACACAAAATACTTTCTATTTAAACATTTCAGAAATGCTAAAACTCTGTGGAGCCGCTAAAGGTGTTTGAAGGACCCTCAGAGCTGCAGCCACAAACAAAATCCATTACAATGCTGAAATGCAGCTTTAGTGTTTGTTTTCTGTGCCTACATTTCTTAGACAAATGGACAAAGAAATTTCCACTCCCACAGAAATCTACTTGACTTCCAAGGTGCAACACTAGATTTTTGGAAGAAAGGAAAAGAAAGAAATAAACTCAGTGGAAAAGAATACCGGGGCATCATGTTCTGATGCATCTCAAAATGTAGAATCCTCTCTGCTGCTTCAGCCATAACATTAAAAAGAAAAAAAACCCAAACCAAACCCCAACTTTCAAAATAAGATTAATGTTTTTATTTCCCTGTGCTTTTGTCAATTATTTCCTTCAACAAAATGCCAAGTGCAGCTTCTGCTTGGGGCTGTCTCACACTTGCTATATGAGATGCTATTTTAAGTTGCTTCTGGTTTTCCATGCATTAACCTGCCTGGAATATTGCTGTTCAGCTGCCTACAATGATATTGTCACTTGTAGTTTTTAAACCCAGACGTCCTTTTTGATACACAGACAGCGTGGAGGAGGATGATGACTGATTTGAATACAGATGGAAAATCAGGAGGAGGAGGAGGAGGATGGGACCAGCACTCGGGTAAAACTGGGAGTGAAAGAGAGGGAAGGGAGAGTATTTGGCAAAATCTGTTTCATTTGCCAATCATGATTGATCTCTGTAATAAACAGGTGAAAGAGGCTGTTGGCAAAAGGACCTACGCAATTTATTGTAGTCTAGAGTGTGAGGTGAAAAGATAAAGAATGCCCTTGCCTAAAGCCTGGAATGTTAGAGGTGAACTTCCCACATTCCAGAAAGCAGCCCTGTGTCAGCCATTAAATCCCTTAAATCAACATGAACCAACTTATTCTATGATTTCCCCCCTTAGTACAAGATCCCAGTCCTGCTCTGAGGAATTTCTGACCTTCCTCCATTGCAGCTGAGAGGTCACTGGACAAGAGGACAGGCAATACTCAACTCACAATGACCACAGCTCCTGGAATCGGGTTCAAGTGACTTGGAAATAGAACCCAAATCACAGAGTGGCTTGGGCTGGAAGGGACCTTAAAGACCACTTAGTTCCAACCCCCAAAACATTTTTAAATTCTTCTCTCCAAACCCTTTTAGATTCTCATCTCCAGCTTAAGGATTTATGTATATTGGCTGCATAATCAGCTGAATACCATCAAAATGACTGAGAGCAGTCCATGAGTCAGCAGTAAACTTCTTCTCTGTGCTGAACAGTGATGGGAACTGGCCAGGTAATAGGCCCTGTGTGTTATTTCACACTCACCTGGCGATCATAGTTGATTTGAGCTTCCTGCTCAATGTCAGAATCCAGCTCTGGCACGTCGGATAAATCTGAATCCGATTCCTCACTGTAGGAATCAACACCACCCTCTGCTTTAAAAGAAATTAAAAATCAGTATATTGAACACATAAAATCACAAGAAAACAGTATGTGATGTTTTCATATATATTTAGACTATAGGCAAAGCAGTATTCAAGAAGTTTGGAAGTTCAAGCAGCTTGTAAAAGTCACGGGGGCTGACTGAATGTGTCAGGCTTCATTTCTGTCTCTCCTGTCTCCCTGCCCGGGGCAGAAAGGTGGCAGAGAGAAGCAAAATCACTGAGCAATTACTGGTACAGTTCCAGCATCAGAGAATAGAGCTTTCTTTACAGGCTCTGGAGAGCAGACACACAGAAACAGCAAATAAAAGCTTCCACGGATCACTCTTTGTGCTTAAAATATTCACTGTAATGTAGATATTTTACCAAATTGTGCATGTACAGAGTGAAATTTTGCCCTTTTGCTGAAGGGAATGCAGATTTTAGCAACCATCATGACACAGTTCACATGGCTTTGGTAGGATATAATAAGGATCGTGAATCAAACAAGAATGTATGAAGCACAGATACCGCATAAATATGAGAAATCTGTTGTGAAATACATGATATTGCATTGAAAAATAAGATTATGCATGTTTAGTGTGACTTCTGAATGCAAGTTAGATGGCTAAGGCTGAGAAATTAATTATCCAGTCCCTCTAAATGTCTTCTTTTAAATACTTTCAGGAATGCTGCTAATGTATTCCCAAACACAAATATTGCAGGCTGCAGCAGCTTTCAATGTGCCCCAAACCGAGGCTTGTCTTTGAAAGCTCCAATGTCTCCAAAATGTTGAGCATATGCAATTCCAAAGAATCATAAATTTTTCCTGTTAATTCAATAAAAGCTCTTCCAGCAGAGCTGCGTTCTCTGCTGATTTAATTTAATACTTGAGCAGAGATGATGTTTACCTTGTGGAGAGGCTTCCAGGATGCCATTGGTTATCCCTTCTGGAACAAATCTCCACTGAAAAACAGAGTGATCAGCACCTCCTGTGCTCAAAACCCACTGGAAATCATGGGACCAGCGCACATTGGTGACATGGGCTGAGTGGCCAACATATTTCCTGAATTTAGCTCCTGCAAACAAGGAGAGAGCTCTTGGTATGTGAGGGGAAGAATTAACCTTGGAACTAATGAAGTTAGGCTCCTAACAGAAACACACACACGTGAAATCTGAAAATGAAAACATATTAAAATGCCTCATTTGATGTTCTGATACAAAAGTAATTAAAATATAAAAATAAGTGGCATAAAATAATATAGACAGTATCTTCAGTTGTCAGAAAAGTACTTCAGTCTTGGCAGGAAGTACCAGACACACACAAGGTTTAATTTTCACCTTTCTAGCCAGTGTGAACTCCACATATGCATTGCATATTTCCTAAAACACAAATTTTGAAAATACATTGAGATATGATATCAAATTAAACACTGAAGCTCACAGAAAGGCAAAAGGTTGTTTGATTTGGATTGCTGGCTTTATGCTTGGTACAGTGCAAATCCTTAGGAAGCACCCACACAGTCACAACACTTCTGAAAACAACTACACAGAGAGGGTAGAAGTCTGGTCTCTATTGTCTCCATTAATACTCACACAATAGTTTGAATTTTACACCAGAATGAAAAGCCATCATTAGAAAATACACTGATACAGTGTTGAGGTAAATACTGTATTTTTCAGCCATACAAAATTGCATCTTACCTTTCTTTAGGCATGGAAATCTGAATAATTTCACCAGCCCAAAGTCATCGCCAGTCACCAGCACGGAGCTGTTGTAATTCCCATCCACAGAGTTGACATCTGTGATGTTTGTGTATTTTGGCCAAATCCCACTCACTTCAGATCCTATCACACAGGTCCACGAGGCCCAGTGAATTCCTTTGATCTCCTCTTTGCTCGTTAGATGCTTCCCAGCTGAAAATGTGCAGGTGAATACCCAATTTCACCATTTGCTTTTTAGAAATTCTTTTTCTTTTCATCATATTTATCTGTATTCTAGTTGTGATTAATTTTTAACCTCAATTAGGAAGTGTCACAATCTTCTTTAAATTACTATAATCTCACATTTGTGATGTTTGAGGACATCACACATCTGAGGAGTTCTAATGCAGCTGCATTAGAAATAATTAGAATACTAATGAGAATTAGTATGCTAATTGGTTTTAGCATGCTAAAACCATACAGAAGTGGAAAAACTTCATAATTCCAAATCCCTTCTTCCAAAGAAATGCCTTCAGTAGAAAGTACTGTGAATAATGTGAGTTCCTAGAACACTTTCAAATGTTAGAAGAGAAATAATATACAATTTTAAATCATGCTCATGTGCTAGTAGGAATTTTTTGTCCGCATCATCTCAAGTCCCTGAAATGTCAATGTTTGGTCAGTCAGCATTCTGTGGTACTTTTTACTTACAGGGGCTGTTTTGGAGTTGATTGAAGGTTGCCAAACCAGCTCAAAAGAGCCCAAAATTTTATTTCTAAAGCTCTCTTCTGCAACAGTTTCCTCTAAATACTAGAAACCATTCTCAAAAAGGAGTGAGAATAAGTCAATTATTTCTCAGTGTTGCTCTACTAACAAGCCTTACATTGAGAACCTCAGCAATTCCAGCTTACTCAAACAGTTCTCCTATTTTTAGTTACATTCTTAAAAACATTCTGATCACTAACAGCAGTCATTCATCATTTGAAGGAAGCACAACAGGGACAGAGGGACTTTGGTAGTTACCTGAGAATATATCTACCTGTAAAAGTTGCCATGAAAAAAATACATCATTTACACAGCGGGACAACTTTTCCTTGAAGCTGAGGATATTCAGTGAGTACTGATTTAAAAAATGAGCAGTAGGTGTTTCTCGAAGTTCCAGCCAGGAAACTCCACTTGCAGCTGTAATATTTGTATCATATTTGTGGTGTTCTCTTAAACCAAAACCAAAATTTAATTGTTCATACTGTGAGCCCCCTGTAAACTTACAGGGCATCCTGTAGAAGAGCCTCTCTCCAGCACCATCGTTGGTCTGCAGGAACTTGCTGTCCACAGACCAGTCGATGTGAGTGATGAAACTGGAGGATTTGTTGCACTCCCCGATCTTTTTGTATCTCTGGGCCACGGCGTAGATGTCCACGGGCCCGTCGTTAGAGCCCACGGCCAGGTAGGAGCCATCTGGGGAGAACTTCATCTCATGGATCACCTCCTTGCGGTCCTTGATGTGAACCACCTCCGTCATGTCCCTGCAGGAGCCAGAGGGGATAATGGCAGCTGCAAACCCAGCAATGTGCAATCCACAGACAAGGCAGATGCACTGAATAATTAGTACAACAAAAATCAGATTTCACCTTAAAAATCCTTTTTTTTTGGCCAATAACTTCCTATTGTTTCCATTGGTTCTAAGCATCTTCTAAAGCAACAGATAGAAGCCACGCTGCCTGTCCGCAATGCTCTTCATTCTCTTCCCCTGCTCTAATGAAGTATTGCTAGCAGCATCCAACTCAAATTTATTTACATTTTGTAAGCATATCTTTTAAATCCTGACATGAAGCACTGTTAAAAGCAGAGTCCTGAAAGGAGAAGCATCCCTAATGCAAGACAGAGATTTCTAGGAGGCATCAGACAAATTAGCAAGGACAAGATTACTGGGAGACAAAGAAGATTAACTTCTTTAGAAAAATAGTAGTCGTTGGGAAGGCTTTTAAATTAATATGAACAGCTCACTTAAGTTTTGTTAAAGTCATTAGAGCAGGGCATTACAGGGGTTTTCTCAGGCTTTTCCCTCCTATCAGCTATGAGTTCCAAGTATTTTAAATATATGCTTGGCAAACATCTGGAGAATAGTCAGGAAAGGGTAAACTCTTCCAGGTATCAATGAAAATAGTTTTTGTGTTTTGAAATCTAGGGGTTTGGCTGTTTCACTCTAGGCAAATTTAAGGCTTTACCTGCTTTTGTGTGACCTCCATAACAGCATTTCAGACTGAAAATGCCTAAGATGCAGCCAAGCAAAAAAAGACTTTCCTCCAACACAAAAAGTAGAATTCAGATTTATCTTGAAAATACTTTAAAATATCTTTTGATCATCAATTATTTTTCCTGATACGTGCATGACAGGAAATAAATAATACAGTCAAGGAGATCCCTCTCCAACCTATATTCTCACTGTTATGCACATTTCTTCTCACAAAATATCTGGGCTACAGGGAAAGAGCCAAACTTGAAAACGTTAAATTTTATCAACATTTCTTAAGAGCTAATATTTTGAAATTAAACAAAGCATAGATTTTCTCCTCATTGCCGAACTACCACCTCTTACAAGTGATATGGATGCATCTGCAATTACTATTTCTTTGTTTCTGGTGCCCAGTAGTTTTCTCATCTTACCTTACTCTGAGGACAATGAAGGAGCCATCCTTCATCCCCAGTGCCAGCTGGGATCCATCAGGACTGAAGGACACGCTCCGCACGGCCTCTTCCATATTGCAGCGAGCAATCAAGGCATGGTCAGCAAGGCTCCACAACCTGCCTCAAGGGAAGGGAGAGCAGGAGGGGGCTTTTCCTGACTGCCACAATTTGGGTGTCATCAAGAGGAACCCCAAAGGTCTAACTCAGCTGGGAAAATCACTTGCACACACCCCTTGTGTTAATATTGTGCAAAGGATTGAGTTCCTTTCAACCTGAACACAACTGTGGTAGAAGAAAACAGTGAAGCTCAATTACACCATCATTTGGTGTTATTTCCAAACTTCACTTATCTGTCTGAATTTCCCAAAATGAACAATAAAAATGCAGCTTCTGTAGACAGGAAGGGTCAATGCAGCTGTCTTAGGTTACAATAGTGTGTATTCTATCACCATCCCCATGAGCTGTTGGAGCCGGTTGGGGCAGTGCTCCTCAGCCATCCNTCAGAGTGAAATTTTCACTGAAAGCAACACTCAGGGAACATCAACATTCCAACCACAGGCAAGAAGATTTTCTTGTCCTAACTCTGAACGAGCTAGGAGACAAAACTGCATATTGATTCCCTCATTTACAGCAGTGCAATTAAAAACAAACAACCAGTACATTATGTCCGAAGATACAGGCAAATAATGCCCCTATATTTTCCTGAAGGAATGGAGGGAGCTTCCCAAATCACTACAAAGTGGCCCATCAGATCTCAGTAGTCTGCAAGACTTAGAAATTTAAAGAACAATTAAAAGAATGGGAAAAATGCATAAAAGACCTCTCTCAGGGTAGAGAAATTAAGCCAACAATACCCAACTATCTTTAATTTGAGGATAGTCACAAATGCAATGTATTGATAACAGCTTCAGTAAAATATATGAATTATGAATCAGCAGATGCGATTATGTGCTGAACTGGAGAAAAGGACAATTTGTGCAGGAACTGTAATGTGACACTGGACCAAGCTGTAGAGCAGAGCTGGACCGAAAGGAACATCAGGCTGGATGGGAGATACTACTGAGAGCTGGAGTAAAAGCTTTGGGACAGGAACAATTCCTGTTTCCCCTGAAGACACCAGCACAAACAGCATGGGTGCTACTGATCTCTGCTCTGCACAGGGAGCTGGGAGGTACTGAGAGCACAGGAAGCTCCAAAGGAGAAGTTCTGTTGTTGGCACTGGAACAAACAGCATAAACACAACTTGGATGGAGCCTGAAAAGAAGGTGGAAAATAAACAGATGTGGGATGTTAAAACTGGTTTCAAAGACAGACCAGAAGTAGGATCAAGAACCTTGCAGCCTCACAGGGCAGAAGCTGTGAGCCCAATACAACAAGGAGTGAACCAGGAAGGATTTGAAAAGATTTTGAAGAGAACACCAGGATACAATTGTTGCTCCAAAATATTACTTCCACATAAATCAGTTTGTCCAATACTCTAGAAGCCTAATTGCAATACAGGAGAGTCTGTTTAACAAATGTAATAAATAATTCTCTATGCCTTCAGAGAATGATAATGTTTCCCTGTTCCTGTGGTAACAGACAGGGAGCAGGCAGCTTTCCTAGTTGAGATGCTTTGCTTTGGAAATTTGAAATGTTAGAAACCTATATTTGGCTAGAGCCTTCTCTCAGCTGGGCTAGGGTAAAATAGAGTAATTACCCTTCTCATTTAGACATCCCAGACACAAGAATATCATCCGACTCACTAAATACTTTTATTTCTAAGCCAATTTAGATTTATATTATATACTCACTTTTTGAAAAATAGTGTGATAATCAAATACTAAGAAAAATTACCAAATGAAGGGCAATACAGAAACATCCCTCTTGATGCAAATTTAGTGTTAGAGAAAAATTGTAGGAAAATCCATTTGTGTACTTTTTTATCTTACTGAAAGTATTTATACATTTCACTGGAATTCCTCACATGAAGCCACAGTCTATAAAAAAATCCCACTAGGATTCAAATCCCACACTCTTTAGAGCCCAAACAGCTCAAAGATGTGTGATGTGGGGCAGTAAAATTCCTGCACATTTGAGAGAATGGCACGTCCAAAGGCATCAGGGATATCATAACTGCTCCACCAGTGATCAGAACAGTAAGAGCAGCACTAATCCAGGTTTGATGTGCACACAGATCCTGCAGTGCTTCCTGGAGGGGCATGAGCTGGGTCAGCTCTGAGTCAGCAGCACCTCCTCCAGCTCCAGGAGCTGAATTACTCTGCTTACCAAGAGATGAGCCCAAGACAAGAAATCCCATCTTCCTGGGGCTTATTGGCTTGAGGGCAGTGCAGTGCTAATCCCAGCTTTGCAGCCCTTCCTGCCAGGACACTTATGCCTGTCTGCAACACTGGGCAGGCAAGCCCCAGGAGAAGAGACCATTCATGCATTGTAGAAACTGAAAGAAATAATCCTCCTACAGGAAGCAAGGAGAAAACAGGACTGTGGAGTACAACTGGCAGTTCTGTGGGTTTCACACTTGGATTTTACTTGGGGTTAGAAAGAGATGAGGGATGACAGGGATAGGAAACCAGTACAAGTGAAAAGATTGAAAGCAAAGAAGAAATTCCAGCTGAGCAGCATGCCTCAAGGCAGAGGTGAATCATAATGTGCCATCTGAAGGAGCATTAATCAGAAGCTGGGTTTATGGTAGGAGATGGATTTTTGGCACTCAGGAAAATCTCCATTTCTTTAATCACAGGTAAATAATCAGATCCACTGGGAAGAGTCCATGCTCAGGTGAGAGCATACAGCAGCTCTGTGGGTGTGGACTCAGAGACAGTTTGAGCTGGCCCTCCAAACTCTATAGACAAGTCTTACTAAGCACAATAAAATGCCTTCTTCCCCCAGAGGCTTATCAATATGCCAGATTTTAATACAGACAGGAAAAGGAGCATCCTTAACTTTGTGACAATGTCCAAAAATATGTGGACAAAATTTTAAATCTCTGCTACAAAGCCTCGAGGCACAAGTGATCCTGAGTTGGAAGGGACCCATCAGGATCATCAGACACCCCAACAATCCTACCCTGTGAGCTTTGTCCAAGCATTCCTGGAACTCTGACAGCCTTGGAGCCATGCCCATTCCCTGGGGAGCCTGGGCAGTGCCCCACCACCTCTGGGAAAGAACCTTTTCCTAATATCCATCCTAAACCTGCCTCAGCTCAGCTCCAGCTGTTCCCTTGGGTCTTGTCACTGGTCACAGAGTGAAGTAATCAGTGCCTGCCCCTTCACTGCCCCTTGTGACACTGGTACACTTTCAATAATCTCATTTTCTGGCATTTTAACTGAATTGGTTTTAGATCAGATTTCCTAAACACTCAAGGCTGAGGCAGACACCTTCTGAGTAAAACACTGGACAAAGGTAATTAGGCTGTAGGCTTGTTATTGCCAAAAGAGAAGTACAAGGTGACCAATCTCCATTTAGATTCCCTGTACACAGCAGGACCAAATCAGTACTATAAGCAGAACATATAAATCCAGCACATTTTGAATGTAAATTCTGATTATTTTTACATGACGTGTGGCACCCAAATATGAAAACTGAAGAGAAAAAGCAAAGCTGCTAAGAAAAAGCCGGGGGGAAAATGTTGTCTTAACAAAACACCAGCAAGTCAATCCATCACAAATGAATTTGCAGGTGAAGTAATGAAATGAACAAAGCAGATGCAGCCTTACCGCACGGATCGATCGTCGCTGCCGGTGACCGCCAGAGGCTTCTTGGGGTGCACTGCCAGGGCCCAGAGCTCACCCTCACAGTGGCCCTGCATGATCAGCATGGGCTTGTCCCTCTCCCTCACGAGCACCTCGAAGATCTCACTGTCCTGGGTCCCTGCCAGGAGCCTGTCGGCTTTCCAGCACACGCTGCGGATGGACAGGCCTGGGGGGCACAGTGGGGCTGCCCTCAGTGCCAGTCATGCCAGGGCACGGCACAGCCAGCACTGCTGGGAGCTCCACAGGTCATTCCCAACTGGCACCTTTGGCACTAGGGTCACGCACAGCATCCCAGCTGGAAAGCTCAAAGTTCTGTCAGATTTTGTCAATTTGGCACAGAAAGAGAAAGCTCAGTCCTGGGAAAACACACTTCCTGCACACCTTGGGAATTTAAAAACCAGCTCCATTTCACAGGATTTAAAGATCTGAATTTTATATTAGCCAAGGGGCTCCTCTGACTGAAGCTGGTCTGCTTTATTCCTTTTTCCAGTGCTTTACTTTTTTGCACATTCAAATAAATTTTAATGGCAAATTTAAACAGCTTGTGCCCATTTATCACACTTCTCCACTTGAATCAAAACAGATTATTAAAAAAACATTAGAAAGAAAAGACATCCCTCCTCTCTAAACCTAAACCAACAGAATTTTGCTTTGTATAACTTAAAGAGAGCTTGATCTTATTCCACAAATCTGCTCATAACTTTGGAGCTGGAATTTTACTGACCACAAGTTTAAAAATACCCTCTCAATGGGGTGAGCAATTTGGTAGCACTCTCTGATCAACTGCTTGCAGGGTTTGTATTTTCTGTTCCACTACATGAAAAAAAGTTTGGATAATGGGTCTAGATGCTGTGAGATGTGAATGAATAAAAAAATCCATTTGTCATGTAGTCAAGGTCACCCACATAATCATTTTCACATATTTTTGGACCCAAATACATAATGCAGTGAAATACTGGTCACATAAATAAAACATTCTCATCTCCTGAGAAGGTTAAATTAATCTTAATTTATTTTCTTGTCCACTTCCAACAGTTTTTAATTTTTATAATGCCATTTTGTGACTTAGCTAAATTCATACTGAAGGTCTGACTTCCATCTTCTTGGTACACACCAATGACCACACAAGGAATGGAATTCAGACTGGAATTCAGTGGAAGATGGACATTGTTAGGATTTAGAACACAAACACACCTTTGGATGTGGGAAAGACACTGTTCTCTGTGAACACACTGCACGTGAAGAAAGATTATCTGCTCTCAGGGTTTGTTTGACAACCAATGCCTTTGCAAAATGCTTTGGAAAAATAACTGGGAGGGACAGAAGGTCCCAGGTAAGCAATAAGGCTCCACCGCTGCTCAAGGCTACAGATGTGCTTAAATTAATCAGTGTTAATGACAACTGAAAATGAAACCCAACTTCCAGGGGTTGGGAGTAGCCTTGCCCAGATCTTCGCTTTTTGATTATTTGTTGCTATTGTTTTCTAGAAATTCATGTTAAACACTATGATTCAGGCTGCAAAAAACTGCATAAAGCCAGGAGTGCAGAGCACAGGGATTGCTGCTTGGGTGTCTTGGACAACTTTTTGAGGGCTAAATTCCATGACTGAACATTACACCCTTGATCCCTGGATAAAGCATGCATTGGGATCTATAAGATTTTAAGTGCTTTAAATCATAAAATAAAGTGATGGCTGAGCTCACAGGAAGCAGGATTAGATTCAACAAATTTGATTATCACCAATTTAATAACATTCTCCAATAAATCTGCCATTCCAAATGCATGAGTGGAGTGTTCAGATGGTCAGCATCTCTGAGTATCAGGTTCCAGAAATCTCAGTTAGTTAAATGAACTGCAAGTAATTAATGAATTAAGGATTGGCTAACTTCATTCTCCCATCTTAAGGTGTTTAATTAGTTCTCTCTTATCTCCTTGCATTTGCATGGTGGGGAGCAGTGATTGCATCCCTGTGTTTATACCATGAACCATGGAACACTCCACAGGTCACAGAATTGTCAGAGAGGGGAGGGAACACAGATCCAAAAACAAAGACAGTCATTAGGTAAAAAAATCAGCAGTGTGCAGAGCCATCTATGCTTCACATTAAATATTGTCACAGTGCATTATCTAGATGTGTGAAAAGCCATTAAAGGAATAGCCCATTACCTTTGTATCCTTGCTCAGTCTCCCTGAGATCAATTTTAGTAATTGGTTTGAACTCGGTGTCCCACAGCCGAATGCAGCCATCTCTCCCTCCAGTGGCAAAGCCTTCCTCACAAGCATACATACTAAAAATTCCAGCCTGCCAACCAACAGCGACCCAAGTTTTAAAGGTCTTTACAACCAATTTAAACACACAAAACAAATGTTTTCAAACAGACTCTTGTTAAAGGCCAGAAACTGCTGGGCACAAAGTGTTGCCCATCCAGAAAGCAAATCAGCAAACACAGCTTTTATTTCAAGTGCTCCACTCGAGTGGTTTATGTAGAAACCTTTGTGCAAATAGCAGTGGTACTGCCTATCTGCAAAATTTCAAATTTGGGGTTGGTAATATTATGACAAGGACAATTGAATAACTAATGGAGCACTTAAAAAAAAGAGTTACCCGGGATAAACAAAACCAAGCAAACAAGCAATACAAATATTCTTACAGGAGCAGAGGTGACTGAGACATTCTTTCATGAATTCAGTTCAGACATCGTTTGGAATCTGACAGGAACTGAAAGAGGGTCAATTCATTCTCTTTGTTGAAAACAAGTTTCTATTACAGTTTGAATTTCTCCTTTGTTTTGAAAATGCCTCATGATTAATGACAGTGCTGAACTACCTTGGAATAGTTCAAGGAATGCCTGCTAAGTCGGTATTTTATCAGGAAAACCTTGGTTAAGAGATAGGTTGAACTGTATGGAGACAAAGACAATGGAGAGAAGACCTCCATTTTCAGAGTGGCCTTGTGCAATGTCTTCATAAATTAATATTTTTAATTATTAATTATATAGAGTTTGCATGTTAGCTATGGCAAACTCCGTAATTTATCACATTATGTATAAAGAGGTTGTTTTTAATCATTCTAATGAATCTAACTAAAACTCTGCAAACAGAATTCTGCTAATATATTATTTCACAATAGTTCCTCAGGTAAAATGTCCCACTGACTCCAGTCTCTCTGCTTTCACAAACTAGGGGTTACTTTTATAAATAATCAACACTTAGATCTCATTTGAGGAGGTCCTAGGAATCCTGATGAACAGTCACCATAACTAATTTTGGGAGATCAGAAAAAAACCCACTCTTTTTGCAGTGCTCTTTCTAGAGCAAAACTATAGTGACAAGTGTTAAATGTCATAGCACCCTTGTAAAGAAAATCGTCTTGTTTTATTTTGTTCCAAAAACCCCACATAGAATGCCATTACCCACAGTCATATTCCAAATAGGAGCGGTTCACAAATACATTTGAAATAAGACAAGAAAGTCCTGCTGTGTCTTTACTGTAGTGACTGCAGAGGCAAATTAATGATATTAGACTGGTTAGAAATCTAACATAATCCTGCACATCTCCCTTTCACTCTTGTGAAATTGTGAGCGCTCCAGACTGGGGGTGGTGGTTTGTGGGTGTGTATTAGAGAGGAAATTGGAGTAAACTCTTTGGAGTATGGTTAGAGTGCAAACTCACAGATTCAACAGGTTTGCTCCACACTGAAGTTCTTCTGAGGAGTCAGACTCCAGTGTTGGGAATTTTAGGTGGTAAAATTCTGTTTAAGCCTAGATAATCTGCTTACAAGCTATTTCGAAGTAAACTGATCATAACTGAAGCTACTCAATCTGTGAAACTTCAGATTTACAGACTTCATTTGAGGTTTGGTTTACTTGGTTAGGTGGAGGCTATAAATATCAGCAGTTCTGGCACTATCAGCTCAGCATCTGTTGGCAACATGTCAACAAGTACAACATTAAATCTAAGTTCTTAATTGCTGAACAGCCTCAGAATCCTTCTGACCCGAAACAGAAGGAAATCTTTGTAGCTAAGCATTCAGGAAGCTTTTCAAATCAATGAACAGCTCCTCATCAAACAGACATGAAAACACCACTTACACTGTGTGCTCCTTGAATTGTGCGGACCAAGTTGAGCCCTTTCCAAACATAGATGTCTCCATTTAAAGCCCCAGAGTAGGTGATGTCTTCTTTAGCACAGGCTAAACACAGGATTGTTTGCAGATCTCCTGTTTTACCAAATATTCCTCTCTTTGCTGTCAGGGCATTTCCACACAATGTCCAAAACTGTGAAATGGGAATGGCAGATCAGGAGAAGTTTGTGCAGAATTTCTGTTTATTCACATTGGTGTGCAGATCTCAGACACACATCCTGACAGAGCAGCGTCTGGGCAAGCACTGCAGTGATTCCTTCACTCCTATCAGAACACACAGTGCTCCAAAGCCTGCCCATTTACCAAGGAAAGATCCAGGCAAATGTATACAACTAAACCCAAAGCAAATGATCTAAATGCTTGAGGGGGTGAAGCTCAATGCTGCCTCACTGCTGCCACACTGCCCCTTCTCATTCTCTCACTGTCCTTTCTCAGGTTTTGCTGGGAAACACTGTCCAGACAAGTGTGTGTTTTTAAACTCAAGAATATCCCATTTTTCTTGTCTGCAAAATACAGCTACAGCACTGAAGTGATAAAATACTTTTTCTTACACAACCTGCATGCTGGAGCAGACATTTCTGCCCTTCTCCAGTGCCCTGAAAGAGTTCTGCCCCTCAAATACAGTCACAGTTACTGAGAAACCATCTGCTCCACGGGGACTGCAAACGCTCGTACGTGAGACAACTCCCTGACTCCCAGAGTAACAGGTTTCCAAGTGTTCCAAGTGCCCAGCTGCCACACAGAACTCATTAGCACTCTGCAAAAAGGAATCTAAGACTGAGTGGGGAGGAGAAAAAGAGGAAAACAGAAAGTTTGTCTCAGAAGATTGTCTTTGGAAGACAGCGAGAAATACCTGGCTACTTGTTTTTGAATAAGAGTGCTTTTTTAAATTTAAATAAACATCATCTATCAAGCAGAGAGGACAGTTTGTGTATGCAGCTCCCCCTCAAGGACCAGATCTTCTGAGGAAGGCAGAATAAAGAGAATATCAATGAGAGATGTGCAAGAGAAGTGCTGAAATCTCCAGTCCTGTCAGCACCAGGATGTCCTGGACACATGCAGATACAGAACAGCAAATCTCTGGGGTGCAGCACAGCCCAGTCTGTCAGTGGAGCCATCCCTGCTCCGCCACTCCGGCAGACACTGGCAGAGACTGGACAGGAATAGTGATGTCTCTGACATAGATTCATCACATCCATCTATTCCCACTTCGCTTGTCTACAGCCAAATTTTTAGGTATTTTTCCAAAATTCTTTATTCCAGGTTTTTTATTTCAGCTCCTTCTCTATTGTCAATTCAATTAAATTTTCCCTCTGCCTCTTAAGATCAGCCAATTTAGAAGGCAGAGGGAATACTGTCCCCAGGGCTCTCATTCCTTGAGTAAAACCTAAACTCTCCTCCCTCTTAGTCAGCTGAGGAAGGGTTGGAGAGCAGGCAGCAGTGTTAGAAGGGTACAGGGAGCATCCTGAGCTCAGTATGAGATTCCTTAGCTCCTAGGCTTTACCTCAGCTTCTAATCCCTGCTCAGCCAAATGAGCCAGCAGTACTGGACTAATAAGGGAATAAACAGCACAATTCCCCAGTATCAGTCCCAGTTCCCATAGTGCTACTATTCCTTCAGAGCTGTTATTATCACATTCCCACAGCCTTGTACCAAACAGCAAGTTCAGGCTGCTGCTGGAGCACCACTGGATGGGAACACCGAGTCATTTCCCCTCCATGATGCTTTTTTCCTATTTTTTTGGCATTCCTCTATCTCTGTGTATTTACAGTGCCTGGTATTCTCTGTGTTCAGGGTGATTACGAACATTTTAAACAGAAGACAGGTGCCAAACAAAGATAGGTTTTGGAATACAGCTTGCAGAACACAACAGATGGTATCACTGCTGCCAAAACCACCCACAGTTTGAGAGCAGTGGTAGTTTAAGGGCATGAGCTTCTCAGGAATCAGAACTAGAGATATTAACTGATATCCTAAACTTCTAGTTAAAGCTCTTCCCACTCCAGTCATGTGAAATAATTGCCATCTGTCAGAAATGTTTTTGAGGAGACAGGAGAAAAATAGAAACTTGAGAGGATATTGGCAAACACGGATTTGTTTCTAAGCTTTTCACAGGCATGACAATGTTTTATCCTAAACATGTAATGTATATCTAGGTTTCTATTTCAAACACTTCCATAAAGGGTGACTTTTAGAGGGAACAAATAGTGGGACACCAGAGTTTTCTCTCTGCAGGCCCTGCACTCTTCTCAGTGGTGTTCCATGAGAAGCCTAAGCCCAGGTAATGCTGTTCACACTTTTTACCTTGGTTCCTCCTAGAGCTGCTCGGACACCCTTTGTGATGCTGCATGAGGGAAACCCCTAAAGGCCAAGACCATTAGGGTGGAATGGAGAGGGCAGAAGACCCAAAATTATAAGTATGTAACAATGAAAATTATACTGAAGGATCTTCCTGACTTTCTTGTTCAGGGAATCTACAGCTCAGGCACCACTGAATGTCTGAACTGGCTTCAAACAAAACATTTTGCAAAATGTTCACAGTATAAAGAAAAAAAAATATGAACTGTCCTATATTTCAAGTCCTTGTCAGGTAAGAGTACAGATTTTTTGCGTGCAAGTACTTTTTCCAAGTAAACAACGAAAGCTCTTTACCTTTATGTGCTTTACTCCACAGCTGACAATTCTGTTTGGCTGATACTGATCCCAGGAAATATCGAATATCTGTTGAGAAATAAATTAAGCTGATATTTTAACCTATACAGTAATGGCATCAAGGTTCAGCTTGCTTTTACCAGTGCTTAGCCACAATTTCTGTTGGAACATATCACTGAAAATGAAAGAACACTCTTCAGGCAAATTTGAAACTCTTTGTAATCAAAGGTTAAGGCAAACATGGAGGGCTCCTCACATAGTTCTGTCAACACACTTCATCCCTGACTCCACAGTGCCAATCCATTCCAGACCCAAGATATTATTGAATAAACAATATTTACATGGGCATTCTTTTCCCCTTTTCTTTCCTTTTCCTGAGTGGGAAAGTCTACTGGGATTAAGATTTTAGTACTTCTAGCCTGTCCTGGAGAATTCTGCTAATTCAGAAGCCGATCGTGCACTTACTGAGGTCAGTAGCAGAACTTCCACAGATGTAAAGCATGTTATAATACCATAATATATATACAAGTTGTCAGAATGTGTCCATAATTTATTTTAATGTATGCATCCATGTGATTATATATGTCAGGGAGGTATTTTGCTTATGCTAAATCTGGTAAAACATTTCCTAATCCTGAATAACAATCTAAATTCAAACCTGGCCAGTTCTCATCTTTATTTAAGTTATGATCCTTTACCTGAAGCTAACAGATATAAAGGAAATATGTATCACAATCAAGTTTCTTCTACAGGCAACTGTCTTAAGGAAAACTGAAAGGGATACAATTAAATTTGCCCTCAGGATGTGTGGGGAAAGAAAAGATAAAATGT
Source organism: Drymodes brunneopygia (assembly GCA_013400955.1). NCBI lineage: Eukaryota > Metazoa > Chordata > Aves > Passeriformes > Petroicidae > Drymodes > Drymodes brunneopygia. Next base: position 624,728 of record VZTZ01013625.1, read on the forward strand.
CTTTCTGACATACTCAGAGACAAGGTGATCTTTGGCCCTTGAGCTCCCATTTCACATCTGATATGAAGAGCTACACATCACCCTACTCAGTCTATACGTACAGCATATGTCCTCCCTAGGCTTACTAGCAGTGCCTTGTGCTGGATCTGGCACAGTGAGAAGGAATAAATATCTTATACAGTATTTTAAAAGCCAGGTAGAATGACCAAAATTACCTTTGTATTAACCTGTAGAAAGAAAAATTATTTATAAAACATCCATGCAGCTCCCAGACAAAATCCAGGAACGCTTCCATACAATTACCCTGTCGGAATGGCCTGTAGCTGTCGCCAGGAGCTTTCCTCTCTTCCAGTCCCAAATACACACTGTGTTTTTGGCATCCAGTCCCACGGAAGCCAAACGCTGAGGAAAAACAACAGCAATCCAGTTACCAGGAAATCAACCTGTAGTTCCCAGGATCATGTGCATAAATGGATTTTCTCACATGTGACCTAGGTTTGAACTGCATTGCAAAGACAAAGACATTCACACTCAACATTTACTCACTGGAGAGAGCACTGAAATGTCTCATCTTCTCTAAAAGGTCAGGTTATTGATTTCAGACTACCAATGTTCCAAGTGAAATTCTTACCCTGAAATATCTGAGGTGCTTGTTTCAGGTGCACACCTCTCTAGCATTTTGATTTATTAATCTGATAATAAACAATGAAAGGGAAATAAAAGCTTTCATTATTTCCAACTACTGCTTTGTTCAGTATGTTCATTTTGCTGAGCTTTAGAACCCGAACTGGATGTACTTTTAATAATTGCCTTTTACACAGCTTAGTGTATCATATCACCAGTTAAAATAACTAAAATAAGTAACTAATAACCAAGCTAAATTAAAGTTTTATTGGTCATCACTTAACAGAACTTAATTTCAATATTTTCCAATATCAATAATGCAAGAAGTAAAAAGAACAGAATAAAATCGAGGGGGAAATCTGGAAGGGAAAAAGCAGAGTGCATCCATCTGTGACATGCCCAGAAGACCAGCCATTACTGTGGAAGTTATGGCAGAATTTGAACTGTGTAGTATTGCTAAAATACTTCAGTATGAGGCATCTGCTCATACTGGTAATTCTGTGAAGGGGAGATGTTAGTACTTTTAAGGAGAAACTGTAGTTAACTCCTGATTGAAGAGAAGACATCTTTAATTACAAGGAAAATGTCAGCTCCTCATTAAACATTTGAACAAAGTGCAGTTTCGCTCCTGCCAAATGGCAGCTCCTTTTTAGACAGAATAAGCCTAAATTAAAATACGTATTTTAAAATAGCAACACTTCTGCAAGAAATTCAGCTCCCATCGGGACTGTATTAAACACAGATAACACAAAATAGGAAATCTACTCCGACTCTATTTGTCTCCAAAAGCTCTATTGAAGGTACATAAAATAAAGGCAGCATCCAAGCTTTCCCCTGTGTATTGATCCTCTTCATTTATTAGAAAAGAGAATAAATGCTGTACACACCGATCTGCATTCCCCACCCTGTGGAACACAGGCCAGGCAAGCACTGCAAGAAGGCAGCACTGACTCCGTGCGGGGTCAGCTCCAGTCCAGCCAGGAGGAATATTGCCCCACTAATTCATCCAAAAGGAAAAGATATCCCAGAGTTTCTGGTTCAACAAGAGCCAATTCACTTGGCTCAGAGAGGGGTGAAGTGACCCTGTTTGAGACCTGCACGTGGAGCAGCACTTGCACAGAAGTGCACAAGGAGCCAAGCTGAATCCGTGGAGATCTGCTCTGGGAATTCAGCAGAGTCACCTGGGCTTTGCCTCTGCCTACTTTTATTTAGGAAGTGGACAGCTGGCAGAGTTAGCAGTGAAAAGAATACAGTTCCTACTGAATCTGTACTATACCTGATCGTTGCATTTATTTGTGAAATACAGATCTTCCCTGGCCTTTAACAGCCTTTGGATATAAAAGGAGGAAAGCTTTGCACTGGGAGGTGCAAGCAGTGTCTGCAGAGTCTGTTTTGCCCTGTCACAGACATCAGCTCCCTTGGGAATGCTGACTAAACAAACTAGAACTGCCAGCAGCTCTGAGCTCCAAACACTCACAGACTTCCTGCCATGCCCTTTAATTCTGGCTCAGCACAGCAGCTTCTTCTGCAAAGCCAGGAAGAGCAGCAAAAAGCCGAGATGCATTATCCATATTCATGTTCTCCAGCACAGGTCGTTCTCCAAATAAAAAAGTGTTCAAAGCAAATTTTTATTTCCAGAATAAACTGCAATTTCTCGAGCACTTCCAGAAAGGGAATTGTCACTGTTCTGCAATATCAACCTGGCAGTGAGTTTGGGTTCTAGTTACAGCAAGCACTCCTCAGGGTCTTCATGAAGGCCTTCACCTCAAACACCCCCTGGGTTCATGTGTCTTCATTCCCATGAGGTGCTTAAATACCTTTAAAAAAAATTTAACCACCAGCCTTATGAAGTTAAAATGAGGGGGAAAATTAAAATCATTTATTTCTGATTGAACAATATCTTAAAAAATATTACACCATTAGAAATGTTATTCTGTTGATGTGAGGGTTTTCTTGTCTGAGGTTTTTGGTACCAGCTAATCTAAGCATTCCTAAAAGTACTTCAGCAAGTATTACATCAGGAAACTCATCAGAACAAAATTGCCATCAATAATGACAAAATTGCACAACCAGATATTTATTTATAAAGCTCTGTGAAACATTTCAGAGGTATATGTGAATATTTGGTCTATTTGCCTCCTACTTCATTCAAAACTGCAAGCTTTTAACATTGCCAGGGAGAAAAAAATCATTGTGTTTAGCTGGAAACAGCCCACCATTTAGTTACATTTTAAATTTTGTTTCAAGATATCATCTAGACTAATCACATTGTACAAAGCCACACTGTGTATCCTAATGCCATTATTCAATTAAATTGCCTGTGCACCCCAGCCAAGAAGACTCTCCCAGCAGTGAGATTAGTCCAGTTCCTCTGCCAGAAAAGCTGCAGGGCTCTGAGGGCTCTGCCAGGAACTGATTTCTTTGGACAGCAGGTGACAAGTACATGGTGAAGCCATGGCAGTAAAGCCACAGAGAGGCATTTGTGCTCTGGATACCCGTCCAACACTCCATGCCTCCACTCCACTCAGATGTCAGGCTGTGATTTCATCCCAAAAGCACCTCCTGTGCAAGAGCTGCATTTGCAGTCCTGCTGCAATTACAATTACGGTACAAACCAAGGCCTTGAACTGCAGTCACAATTTAATTGTAACAGCAGTTCCAGCACCGCAGCCCTGTAGCTGCTGAAACACAAAATATTTAAGGTGCATCTCTGAGAGAGCCAGAAATCCAGCTGGGCTCAGAAGGCAGAGGAGGAGCTGTACTGACCTGGCCGTCCGAGTCGAAGGCCAGGCAGGCGACTCCGTGCGTGTGCGCATCCTTCAGGACAGACACGGTCTGAACTCGGTAGGAATCCCAGATGCAAATGTAGGGGTCCTTCCCCACCTGCCCTGTGGCTACCAACGTTTTATCCGGGTGAACTGCAAGGCTGCAAGCAACACACTGCAAGTTATAACACACCTTGGAAATGATCACAGCAGCTGTCTGCAAAACTCAGTCTGTTCCAGTGTTTATTTAAATGTTTTGCTGAGACTGACATGGTGAGTGCAGAATATAATTTATCATGTAATAATATTTTAACTAGGAAAAGGAAAAGCATAAGCAGAGAATTTTCAAATACTTTTGATTGATAAGCTGATTGAACACAGACTTGGATCTTAGTCTTTCACAGGTTTATAATGGATGATTTTCTACTAATTATTCCTCTTTTGCACATCAGCTCAAATATTCTCAAATATGGACCAGAGGCTCAATAATGGATATTGTTCACTATGAGAAACACACACAAGAAATCCTCTCATCTTTATATGTTAAAACATAGCAATCTCAGAAGAGACACAGAAATAAATTGTTTCACCAGAATCAAACCATATATTTCTGTTCACAACCCTTCAGATATGAAAATAATAATAAAACCCCTCTGCAAAGTCATATGAATACAAAGGCAGTTTTACAGTTACCCAGGAAACAAAGTTGAACAATGGCTGAGTACGTGAGCTACACATGGAATAGGGAGAAACATTCTATTAATAAACTGGCACTCAACAGGTGGCTGAGGGGAGCTGAATACTTCTGCTATCCCCAGAACAGAAAAAATTAATTATTAAGAAAAGCTAATCATAAAGTTTAAGAAAGTTTTATAAGCATATGCATTTCATGGAAAAAGAACAATTTTAGCACAATTTAACTGTTTTATCTCCCCTGCCCATTCCTCCTTTCCTCCCCAGGCTTGAGTTGTACATTACATTGTGTGTCAGCTGATTCACCTCAGTTCTACACCTATACAGGCAATAAAAGGTGACACCACAAACTTAAGGTGTGATCACTGTAATTAAGTTGGAATAGTTTTCTTCAAGAACCAGAAGGAAAAGATTAATTGGGCTAATCTTTCTCACTGCTAGAGCAGAACTTAATTACATGTGCCACCATTTAGCACAGAGCAGTTCTCACACACCAGAGCCTCCTCCTGGGTTAAGAGCACAAACACGTTTCCTAAACATCAACACGTCTGTATTGAATGCCTCTGGTATTTGTTTTATCCTTTTTGACGCATGAAGTCAGGCAGTGAGGAAACCAAAATTAGGGAATAATATCAATTTTTGGCACCAAAATTAACAGTCTGATTTCCCAGCCCTGCTGAGGATATTCAACTACCGCCACCAGCCTTTCCAATGCACTCCCCCTGCCCACGTTCAGTCTGGCTGTTAGATAACGAAGGGCTTATTTTTGGCAGACAGAACAGTGGGTTAGAGGAAGGAAATGAAGCCAAATTTCAAGAGCAACTCTTGGTGACTGTTTGATACTTGTGTATGACTTATATGTTTGATGTGTGTTCAACTACAAAAATTGTAAGTGTACCTATACAATATCTCTGCTACAGAGGTCATGTGCTGTCTTCAGGGTGTAAGATTTCCATGCCCTTCCCTGCCTCCTTAAATAGGTATCAACTTCATTACCTCTGTTTTGAACTATTAAGGTGCATTTTCTCAGCAAACTTCCCATAACTAGATGATTTGTAATGAAACCACACCACTATTTGCACCACTGAAAAACACTGAAATACCGTTATATTTATATGAAAATATGATTAGAAAAGACAAGGCATTCAAACAACAGCAATTTATGGTATAGAAAACACATTATTACAGGATTAATTCTTATTCCTTCTACAGGGACAAGGTCTAAGCAGGGTGGGCAGAAGAAATTTCACAAGAAAATGTCTCTCTATTTTCCAGGTTTGAGGAAAAAGGACACGAACTCCTTCTTGCTGAGGAGCTGGGATGGAAACAAGGGATCAAAGCAGCAGAGGTTGCTGTTGGTGCTGCCCACTGGCCCAACTTCCCCACGTGACAAGAACTCTTCTTTGTGGGAACAGCAACAGGAGCAGCTGCACACAGGGAAAGAGGCAGAGACCAACTGCTCTGGGAGTGCCCATTCCCTTCCTTCCAGGGAAGGCAAAGAAAGCAACGGGATTCCTGGCTGAATGCGCCTGTGTAAATTCCAAAAGCACTCTGATGTGTCTGCAAAAAACCTCTTTAATCCACATTCCTCCAAAGGCACTTCTTTTATGCAAAAAATCCCTTCAGGATGAACCCATAAAGTTCAGGTAACACTTTAACATTATTCCTCATTAATTAAAAGGTCTGTTAGGAATAAGATCTTTCAGGGAACATTTCCTTTTCCTTCCCTTCCAAGATCATCAAGCCTGAATCTAAGCATCCAAGGCTGGAACCGTGTTAATTTAGGATAATTAAAGATGCCAGACACATGTTCCAGCAGGGTCTGATGAAATGCTCTATAAAAGTCATTAGTGGATCCATCTGGTCTGGGGACCTTGCCAGATGGGAAACGCATACTACCTCCACAATTTCTGTTGCAATAATATCCCGCTCCAAGATTATTTTTTTAATAATACATTAGAATTCCAATGGACTAAAATTGTTTCTTGTCTACATTGTATTTCTGTCTATACTGGTTTTCTGCAATAGGTTCCATACACTTGTGAAAACAGAGTACAGATCTGAAGTGCCAAGACAGAACTAAGTAGAAAAGTTTAGATGTGGCTCAAGCCTTCAAAGCAGTCACAGAGAAGGTGGAGGTGCTCTTTTCACATGGATGTTTAGGGGGAGGACAAAGCAAGAGACACAAGCAGTTTTGTGGGAAACATTGTCTGGATACAAGGAAAGCATTCTTCACTAGAAAAACTGAAGTTCAGGATGGCTGCTTAGAGAAGTGCTAGAATTCCCCTCACTGGAAAAGGTTCAGGACTTAATTGGCTTGACAGGACCCTGGATAACTAAATCTAAGGCCGTGCTCTCAAGAGAAAGTTGGATTGGATGATCTCTGGAGGCCCCTTCCAAACCAGACTTTTCTATGGCTCCAAATACTGAAATACATCAAGAAAGTCTAAAGTAATCAAAGTAAAAATGCATTTTGGCTCACAGCAGTTAACTTGCATTAGATAATTGCTCCCTGATGCTGCAAAAAGCAAGCACTTCTGTTATCTTTAATACAGGAACACGGAATTGATGGAGACCTTGAAATGGGTGTATCAGATGAGAGATAGAGGTTTAAATCTCACTAGTCTGGGTCTTTTAAATCTATCACTGCACGATCCTATTTATCAGATAGGCAAAACACTTTTTCACTGTAGCAGCCATAAACTGAACATTTGCTTTTGTAGTTTTGGTGCATAATTTATTTTTCTTTTTCAAATGCCGTATCAATTTGAATCTTTTTATAACCACCTATTAACAATTCACGGTTCATACAAACCAAAGCTAGTTTCCAGAACAACCCACCTTACAAAAAAGAAATTGCTTTTTGAAAAGAACCTGCAGTTCTGAATGAAATCACTACAGACTGGTTGAAATCACTGTCTCAGGTGGACTGTCACCAGCTCTTGACAGTATAATTCATCCTCTGTGCTGGGATGTTTTGCAGTTTAAACAGCTTGCAAATTTGATGTTATTCTAAAATAACTCTAGATAGTTAGACACTGATCAATTAACCTCTACTTCAAATCCATCCAGTTCTAAATTTGGAGTAACCTTTCCTGTTTAGACAAACCTTTACAGAATTCTGCGGTTTTCTGTAACAGTGCTAGATCATGTTAATGGAGACTTGGGGAAAGGCAGATATTGTCTGTATTCTATCAATTCTTCTCAGGAAGTCTCTTTTCACAATGGAAGAATTAATGTTTCTTGTTAAAAACTATCTACAAACCCCACAGTTTAGCAAAACAGAGAACATAGCAGGTCATTCCTCAGAATTTATGTCAAACTTGGGAAAGACTCTGGGTACTGACTCTGCTACACTTGAATAATGGACATATTAGACAACAATGATTTTTCTTAGGACTTTTTCTCTGTAGCAAAAATATCTCTGAAGAAACAATATTTTCAAGAAGCTCCAAGCCTGTCCCAAAATAGCCACCATGTGCCAGCAGGTATTTTCTCCTGGCAGGACACCTCCAGGCTCCTGGCAGGCCAGCAGCACATGGGAACACCAGGAAGCTTCTGCATTTTACTGCTCACACAGTGCTAAGGACAGAGCTGTCCCCACACGGCAGCAAAGAACACAAACACTCACTCAGCAATTCCCCATTTCACAGAGCAAAATGAATTTCTTTCCTCAATTGTGGGGTCAAAAGGGAACTCACTGTACAGACAGAGCTATTTTATCAGCAAAATAAGGCAGGATGCAGCCTGATCCCTGTTTCTGAACACAACACAAAACATCATCAAGCCCCGTTGAAAGGAATAATGGAACAAAGACCAGCAGTTAAATGGAAGCAAATGCAGGGGCCTTCAGGAGCAAAAGAATATCAGAAAAGGAAGAGGAGCCAGAAAAAGGGAAGAGGAACAAGGTAACAATAAAACAACCTGCACAAACCCCACCAGATCTGTAAAAATGGACAGAGCATTGAAAAGAAAACTGCAGGAGTCTGGCAGGTTAATCCTATATCTAATCTCTCCCCAAATGAGTTCTGAAACACCAACACCACAACCATCTTTGGAGGGAAATCCAGCTCTTAATAACACAGGAGATTATTGCTTGTGGACGATCACAGCTCCCAACTTTTGGCTCCTCCAGCACAAGCCCGAGAGCCGCAGCACAGAGCTGGCAGGCAAATCACACACCACCATAACCAATTTTATTTGCCATGTACCATAGGGCAGGTGAGGGAGGCTTTGGGAGGGCACTGCAGGTGTGGGGAACAGAGAGAACAGATCTGTTAGCCCTGAGACACAGAGACTCTCTGTGTGCACAGATTTGCATGAATAAGACAGCTAATGCACACACTCATACACGTGAATTGCTTTTTTTACATATCTGAACATATAGCTCTAGTGATACTTTTAAATATACTAAATATTGCCGCATGCTTCTTGCAAACAACTCAAGTACAGAACGTATTTATCCTGACAAAATAAAAACATAAATGTTGATAAAAATACTGCAATGGCAACATTTTAATTTTCTGGCTTGATTTCTATATGGTAATATCTTGTTTATATATAACAGAGAAGAGGATATATGTACAGAATGATGGGCTTTTTAAAATCGTTTAGGCATTTTTTAGGTCCAAGCTCTTACTAGCTGTTCCACTGCTGGTTTTCCCCTCCATGCTCCCTGTGTAGGAAGAAGAGTGATACAGACATAGGTTCCAGCATTTACTCATCACTCTACACCAGCTTCCTGCTTCCAAGAAGCCAGGCTGCCTCTGAGGCACAATTCCGGATTTGGGTGGCCTGTCCCAGACAACTCCCATCTGCTCCTCCGAGGAAGCAAACACCCCCAGATCCACATGAAGTCAGAGCAGCCCGTGACTGGAATCACTGCCTTGGGCTGGGCCACAATCAGAGCCCAAACGGAATCATTTATGAAGTGGATGTGCAGCTCAGACCTAATGCAGGTCCTGGAAACACACACATCAACAGCTGCTGTTCTGCTTGAGCACACTTAGAGTGAATGCCCTGGGAATCCAAGGGCATCTTCACAAGAGTTTTATTTCTGACTATTTTCCAGAACTCACATGAGGTAGAATGGTGACAGAAGCACGCAAAGTTATAACCATTCCTGCCACCCTTCACCCTTGGGAAATTCCTGCTGACCTCCTCTTTGTGCCAGTGTTTGCTACTCAATCTCATGGAGTTATTCCACCACATTTCAATAAGGTTTGTTCAGCTGCCCAGGACTTACTAGAACTCTTGACAGATCAGGTCCAACAGGCCTGAGCATGGCAGAACGTGGAATTTGTCATGGCACCATGGAGCTACAGAGGGATCAGAGTCACACCAAATTCAAAAAATAAATGGCTTTTGAACAAGTGACTAAAATTTCCCCAATAACACAAGGTGAAAGAAGCAAGAGGGAAAAAAACCCCTCTTAAAATGTAATGCTTAGAGCAAAAGCATTCTGCACTTTAATTAAGACCAGCTCTGATTTACACTCATATGCATCTGTACACAGAGAAATACTGGGCAGATTCCCAAATGAAAAGGAACAGCACCACAGCACAGTCCTGCAGCACTGGGGCTCCTCCTCACACATAGCTGCAGCTCTCTAATGATTCATTTCCTCATACAAGTTTATTTTATGGATAACTCATGGATATTTTGCAACTCTGAGCTTCTCCCAGTGGAAAGCAATTCCAAGAGATTTTATCCAAAGCCCACTTTATGACATTGAAAACTAAGCAACAACAACTATTAATGTCCTCATGAATTGTGGATTTTAAGTACCAGCTGATCAGGGGAAAACACCCAGTATTTCTTATGAGCCACTCTACTCCACAGAGCCCCTCCTGTGTAACTCTGAAATTCAACTATCACATCCCAGTTTTCCCATCCAAGCTCAGAGTTCCCATTTGAATCTAATGATATATGCATCCATGATGATGAACCAAATGCTCATTTTGATGGCCAAAGCAGCTGCAAATAAACACCCAAAACAGATACACAATACACCCTTCTCAATGCAAGCATTGTGATTTGATGCAATCAGTAAAACGGACCTGAAACTATCAGTTGTAAAGAAAAACCTGCCAGAATTGGAGACCAAAAAGAGAAGGTTGGGAAAGAGCGAGAACTGTACTTAGTTCAGCGTTTTATTTGTCCCCACCTTATTCTGTGCTTATGATACTTTTATGGACAATGTAACACATTCTGTAATAAAACACACAATAAACCAGCAAGTAGATATTGGTCTATGAAGCTGAGATAAAAATAGCAACCTAAATGCTATCAGTGATTTCCCAATACATGGAAAGCTAATGAGACACTGCTGTACATCCAGTACTGCTCATCAGGAACCAGCAAAACTCTCACGTTCATCTGGTATAAGGAATTTGAAGGCCAGTCTGAACACTGTGATTGAAAATATAAAATTCATACATCAGATAATGTCTGGAAGCGAAGAAATCACTGTTACATGTTAGAGCCTCCTTTATTTCCTGTGTTCACCTTATTCCAGCCTGACTGTGGAAACACCAGAACCAAATGCAACCCAAACCAGACACACAAACCATGCATGGCTGCTGGAAACCAAACCCTTTATTTTTCCCGTTTCATCACACTCCAGGACTGAACCAACTGAAAATGGCCTGGATGTAGCTATGCCTTTCCCCCAAAGGCAGAGATGTGACAATCACTCAGGGAAAGATTAAGCTGACAGCTCTACAACTGGTGGTCACAGTGAACAGCAAATCTGAGCCCTAATTAATTGCCCACATGCACTAATTAATTAACTGCTGGAAGCATGGTGATGGGTGCAGATGGCCCCCCATGCTTTGCAGCACAACAGGAGGTATTCCGGGGGGGATTCTCCTGTTCCCTCCAGAGGCTGACTCAGGCACAACTGCTGTGTCATTTCCTGGATCTACTCTGCTTTTTGTGTAGCCAACACTCAGCACTGAATATGGGTATAACTATGCAGATCACAGCCTGAATCAAAACATTTGCAGGAACAGCTGAGAAAGAGGAGAGGGAAAATGGGAAGAAAATTTTGGAAACAGGACAGACAAAAGACAGAGCTGACAAAAAGAGGAGTCATGGGGGAGCTGCAAAATGAATACAGTATAGAAGATGGGATAAAAATAACCAAAAAGCTGAGAGAACAGCCAAGGAGAAATGGGAAATACTGCAGAGAACAAGGAAAAAACCGAGCCATTGTCACAACTTTCCTGGATCACTCCCACTTTCATTTTTAGTTTAAGAGATTTCATCTCATCCTGTTGAAAATCCCCAGGTATATTCACATCTATGACAAATTATGTAGCCTGACAAAACTCCCAGGCTGTTGTTAAAAAATTCACACTGGGATAATAACCCTGTTTGCATAGGTTTGCCCTTACCTGATTATCAGAAATAAGGACTTTAAGCCTAGGGAAAATGCCCTTACTTCAAGTGCAACAAACACACAGCTGCATCCTATTTAGGCCTTCTTCTCATGGCTATCCCGCCCTACAACAGTTAAAGTTTAGGCATGTTAATGGCACGAAGAAGAGAAAAGAAGGGTTTGATCCCATAATATATCAAACCAACACACATTGAGCTGTGTTTCATGGGTCAGAAGTAGATCATTCTTTGTACACTGGATGTCTACATGAATGATAAATGTGGCAATATTGGATGTGGCTGGTAAAAAGCATTCATTTTCAGACCCCTCAGGATAGGGGGAATTTTCAGTCTTACTAAGAATGCTTTTTTCTCATTATCTCAGAGGAATGCAAAGCCAAGACCAACAATTGTTTTTGGGGAAAATGTCTTTCTCTCTATTTTGGAGACTGAAAGTCAGCAGAAACAGGTAAGAAATAGAAAGTTCTTATATGATGACATGGAAATCTTGCTCCCTGTTTGGTCATGCTGAAGTGAATAACAACAAACATCAACTGGGGCAGAAACCACTGCAGAGCAAATAGGAACCATATAAAACATCAGAATGGGTCTGTTCTCTGAACTTCTGGTCACAATGGATCAGCAGCAGTCATGAGTTATCTGTTCTATGAGCACTCTTGCCAAACTTCTCACCACAAAATTCTTTCTCCAGCCAAGGTGTTTTTCCCAGTGGAATCTCTGATGTCTAAGACAGGGATGTTACACTAAACATCTCGCAGATCTGAAGTGTTTGCTTGGCTGAGTGGAGGTTTTCAAATGTCTAGAGAAAGGAAGCTCATTTTGAAGCTTTATACTGACAGAAAATCCATATTAGTCACAAGTAAGCAAAGGATACAAATTAATGGGAGTCTGGCTCATGGCATTGCCTGCAGATATCTGAAATGTGTCCAAAACTCAGTTGCTTGCACTGAAGGATGGTGTGCATTTTGCTCCACTTGTGAAAATACACCTAAATATTCTCAACTCACCATGTCTTAGAAAAATCCCCATCAAAACACATCTTCCTTCACTCAGCACATACAAAAATTGTTGAGTTTATCTTTACAGAAATTACTAAAATAGTAGGAAACTCTACCCTTTGTATGAAACTCCAAAAGTCTGTGAATTAAACAAGTTGCACCTGTGTCTAGTTAGAGGCAGAAATTCACCTTGGCCATTTTTAGAAGTTAACTGTATATAGAAATTACAATCAGGAAAAAGGTTTATTTTGATTTTTTTTGTGTTTCTTGGTTCATTGGTTATTTTTATGTGGAAAACAATAATTTTATGATGCTTAATTTTCAAATCAGCTTTGTATGGACACTTTCAAATATTTTCATTTTCCCACTTTTAATTTCTTTTTAATCCTTAGTATTTTCCTGTGATATTATTGAATATTTTCTCTAATTCATGTACTGTCATGTTATATAAGTATTTTATCTGCTTTTATTAAAAAAAATTTAACTAAGGAGAAAAGAAGGGAATGGCTTTATTAGTTACTTAAGAAATCAAGTTCACCCCAGTCTGAAGTGCCATACAGAAGCAGGCTGCCTGAGGAGATCGAAAGCCCATTTCATTATTCCTTCAATCCACTGTCTAATGAAGTAAAAGAAAGAAGCAGCCTCAAATGTAAACATTAATAATAATTACACAAGCCAAAGTAAAATAATCCTTTGCTTCTGGAATCTCACAAAGGCTGTGCAAGTTCTAAAAACGTATTTTTTCAGACTCGTGTGGGTATGAGCAGTGCTTTCAGATAAGAAGCAGTAATTCATCAGGACTAGAAAATCAAATTACTTCTTAGACTTCTACAATAGAAAATCTTACTCTAGAGAGTCCAAACACCAGGAGTTAATGCCAACATGCCAAGTGCATCAGACATTCCCTGTCTCTGCTACAACTACTGAAGTGAAATAAATCAAATGCTGTTTTCCCAAGAGTCATTTCCACAATCATGTCGTTTTAAGTGCATATTAAAATGTAGGATTTGAACACAATAAATTCAGCTAACTCAAGTTACTGCCTCCCCAGGGTCTGTGGGACACACCTCAGGGTATTGTTATCAGAATTTTGTACTGCAAAGCAGTTTCTGAGCTGATTTGGGGATTCAGATCTTTTGTTGTGCTCCCAATACAGGCAAACAGATCAAAGGGGAAGCAGACTTAACTTAGGTGATGGTGCATTGGAGGAATTCCCAGATTTGCCATAGAAGAAAGAATAAAACTGAGGAGAGTTCCATGCCAGCAGTACCTAAGGTTGCTGTTTTGAAATATCTGTATTACAGTCTGCAGTACTGATACACTGGCAGCTCGGCTGAAAATACAGCTGTCAGTATTTTCTGATCACATTTGTATTTCTGAAAGCAAAAGATTAACAGAGATGAGTGATGTGGGACACATTACCCACATTCTCCTCTCTCTTGCAAAAATATCAGACGAGTTGAGAAACAACCAGAATTTTAATGCATGTTAATTTGAGCAATGAATTTTGCATACATTTGCTTTTATTTTTGTATTCTGCAGGCAGCTGGAATAAGTAAAAAAAGATCTGTAATCATCTCAGAATTAGAAAAAAAATTCGAAAGCCAAAGCTTTATTCTATATTCATTATTTGAATATTAAAATAGTAAAATGACATACTTTGGCTTTCATGATCTTATAACAAAGCCATAAACATACCTAGAATTGTTTGCACTTTTCCTTTGGAAATGAGATTCATAATGTGACTGGAACACACCTTAAAAATTGTTTTGTTTAACACGGTATTAGATAATAGTAACATTTTTATTTATTTAGAAAATGACTGAAATGATTGCATTCAGTGTGCATTCAAGTTATCGTATTTGGACTCACTGGATTGGTTTTTTAACTTTTTTAACTATCTGGACCAGGTCCAGCAGGATGTCACCCCTTATCAATGTCTTACAGCCTCCAGGTGCAGTTCAAAACCCCCCCCATAAAACCTGGAGACTGGCATCTATTTCCCAACAATTCCTCATTTTAAAACCTCCTTCACTTCGAGATGTAGGTTTAGGAAGAGGAGCCTTTGTAGGTTTTCATTTAAGGCCTTTGCAGGTAAAACACACATTTGAGTCCCAGTTCCTCCCAGGCAGATGGAATTAGCTGGTTCCATAGAAAGTTGGTCTCTCTTAGGTTTCAGGTGAGTGTTTTGGGGAACAATCCAGACCCTTCTTTAGAACAAGCACCCCTACTGATGAATTGAATTACCCTCAACCACTCAGGGGAGGAGCCACAACATAAATACGGATTTTTACACAGAAGGGTGAGAATGGAACAAGCAAACAAACATAAAAGGATGCCAGAACAGAATGAAGAGGAAATAAGACCGCAAAGAAACTTCCCATATATTAGTCCAATGTCTCAGAGTTAGAGAGACTGAGGCAGCCTTCAGGGGAGTGACTGTGGGGTCATGATGCAGAGCAGATTCCAGCAGCTCAGTGGGGGTTTAATTGATAACTCTGAAGTCATCTCCCTGAAGGCTGGTGAGAAGCACTCATCTTTATTCACTCTGTCAGCTGGGCCTTCTTGTTACAACAATGTAAGAAATAGAAATAAAATAAATTAGAGAAAAAAGGAAAAAATATGCAATCAAATGAAGCATGCTCTAAAATATAAAGGAGGATTCTAATTAAGAAAAACAAAGGATATGTTCAGAATGCATGCTATGCTGCCTAATTTTTCTATGTACCAAATTCCTCAGGGTTTTTTGCTGGTTTCTGAAAGAGCTGATCAAAGACACATGCTAATATTTTCAAGGTAAGATAGGTGAAATATGTTGGCAATGCTGTATGAGCAACCAAGTCTGGGAAGTCCCATGTCCATGAGCAACCCAAGAATGAAATAGGAGACCAACCTACTCTAGCTGTCATTCCATTGGAACTATCCCATTTGGGGCGGTGGATGCCAGAGGCACCAGTAAAGCAGTCCTACCTCACTGACTGAGGCAGCCAGGAGAAAAACTAAAATCCAACATGTTAGAAACAGTATGCTAACACTCCCACAGGAATAACCAGGGAAGGACATAACTGGAAATGACATCTGAAATGCCATGGCCTGTCTTCAGGAGAGAGAAATGAAGAGCTAAAAATCCCCAGGACCTCCTGAGCAGAATGCAATGTCTTATGCCTTAAATTCATGCTGACATACAGTGAAGCTCTTCTGTTTTAACTTATTTGGGCTTGTTGTCCTAAAGCTACAGCCCAAGCCCCAAAGAACAAATCATGGTTGTGGCAATTGCTTTGTTTTGGTGACTCTTATCTTCTTTTTTGCTTTTTAAAATTTCTATCAGATACTAGAGGGAAAAACCCCTCCTGTCACAATGCAAGAGATTATTTTTTTGACTGGAAACATTCCCGAGGAGCCTAAAATTCTGCCAGCACTCAGAAAAAGCTTAGATGTGCCAATATTGAACATCTCAATGTAGTCCCAACTACTTAGCAATTCCAGGTTTAAGTGCAGTACGTTCATAAATGGAATGGAGTAACATCATCACTCCCCACTGCTTCCTCCAGCACAGAAAAGAGGGAAGTGAAAGGGGTTATTGTATGATAACATTTAGTCAAAAACCTATTTGAAGGTCAAAAATATATTTTTTTATATTTATGCATTATATAATACTGCATAATTCTATAATAATATTGTGTATGTATATACACACACTATATATCTATGTATTTGTGTGAGTACATATGTTTAAAAACCCAGAACACAATCCTGACAATGGCTGAGGTGGATCACAGAAACTCCAGCTCTGTTGACAGCAGCCTGTAACAGCTGTAGCAGATGTTCAGTTTTGAGGGGCTCAGGCTGATAAAATTGTTGTATCTGATAGGGAGGAAGAAAGCAGAAAAAATGTGTGCAGTGCACTAAACTGTCATAATATATAAAGTAACTCCTACCAAACTAAATGACAAGGTAAAAGAACATTTATCCCTAGGCAGCAGGGAGTCCCACAGATTGAAAGTGAAAAATAGCAGATACCACGGGGAAAATGTGAAATGCAATACACATTCAAATAACTATTTAATACAGCAAGAAACAGGCATTCTGAAGAGCTGACTTATTGAACAGCAGTATATTCATACCTCATTTAGTCTGACCCTTACTGAAACACAAAACACATGGTTATTTCTAATTTAAATTACCTTATGACCCTCCACCAGGTCTAACAAGTAACCAAAATACAATTGTGAAGTTATACTGATGTAGATGCAAGTGTCAAAATATCCCTTGCTCAGACAAATGCATGCTGCTTTCTCGGCTCCCTTACAGGAAAATCATGTTTTATCTCACATAAGGCCAGCCCTCAGAGAACAAGACTCTCTGTTCAGATTTACAATCTTCTTAAAATAGGCATTTACAAAAATAAGTAGCTGTCACCCATCTCCCATGCAGATCTAAGATTTCCTCACATACCTAGTCACACTCATGTATCCACCAGGCTCTGGAAAGTTAAAGATCCACATCCTGGTTCCCAACAAAGCACACAAACAAGCCCTGGAAATTAAAGGATTTTCTAGATATTTTAGACATGGAAGATTAGTTTACTTCCAAGCTTTTATAATGATCCATCTGTGTAACAGAGTAATTCATATGTTCGCACATAAGGCAGTGCCCACAGAGTCATCACCATGGCTGAAAAGCAAATTATGTCTGTAGTAACTCCACAGAAAGGGAAGAGAAATAGCAAAAAGTGAGGACAGAGTCTGGGAATTCAGCAAGTTCTCTGAATCAGATAACTTCCCTTCTGTGCTAGCTACAAAATGGATAGTTGGGGAAAAGCATGAAGGTAAAGGTTCGGAACTTCTCTTCAGTGTTATTTTAGGCAACAAACTTGGTAGAGGTTTGAGGAAAGCTGTCTGTGCAGATGGAATAAGCTCACATCCTTACTCTGAGGTCTCAAGGAGCACCACAGCCAGACAATGGAAAGAAACCACACAAATACCTTACACGCTGTTCAAAGCCCACAAGCTACATTCAAATCCAACTCAACAGTAACTTAGGTCATGTTTATGGGACTGCTTTACAGTTGCTTCAAAATGAGCTCCTATCAAATGTAAACATAGCAAGTTTCAAACAGAAAGTTATGCCATGTTGTTAAATTAATGTTTTCCACTGGTAAAACCTTCAGTATTACATTTCTGAGGAAGCCAAGTGTCACTAGAGGTGTTCACCAACCTTCCTGTTCCGCTGAAAGGCTCATCAGGCATTTTGAAAAGATATTCACAAATCACTTCAGCTTATCTGTCCTTCCATAGAACCAGCTGCACTAGGCACATCATATCAGAATATATGACCTCTCTATGATTCAAAACGTACCTTTTAATGCAATATTATATAATAAATTATCCAACCAGTTATTAATTTTACCTGTGTTTTAATGGATGTGCAGCCAGTCACAGACACAAATAGGAAAGAGCAGGTATGAAGTTATGACACCACCAAAATCCATGACGTTGCGTGTAAGGGAGATTACCATGGTCCAAAGAATGCCTTTTAAACTTCTGTTTTGTGAGACTAGTACCAGGAGTTATATAAACAAATATGGAATTATGCCTTTCTGTGTTTTTATGGAAGCACTGTGATTCATTTTCTTGCCTATTATTTATCTTTTTCTGCTGATTTCTTAGCCAGCTCTTGAGAGCAGAGATTGGGAACCTGGAGTTGTGCTTTCAGTGAAACCTGGGAGAGCTGGGCTCATCGGAGCCCTTTTTGCTGTATTTTAGGCTCAGTGCTGCAGTGGAGGCTGAAGAGTTTTGTGCCATTATGTAACTGCCTGGCAGCATGTAGCTTCAGGCAGTTATAATCTGGTTTACTGCTTGTCATTTGCTAATACTTCGGGTTTTTCTCTAGCTTATGGTATCAGGGATGTTACAGGGGGTTTTGCCTTCCCCTTCCCAGCAGGACAGAGAGCCACAGCTGCCAGGCTCCTGTGGAGAATACACCACATTTCCCTGCTCATCCCATCCCCTGAGCTTCCTTCTGCCTGAGCACACAGAGCAGTGCTCTCTGCCCTACCACACAGAGCAGGGCTCTGCTGATGGCTCCTCTGGCACTGGGGACTGTGGCTGAGCAGAATCTTGGAGCACAAGCCCAGGGTAAGATGCGGGTGGTGCTGTTCCAATAAAATCTGCTAATCAAGTGCATTCAGCAGGGTTGGGCATACTTCCAGATTTAACCACACCATGGCAGACAGCCAGGAGTGGGAAATAGCAACACACTTGGTGGTGTGCAGGGACAGAGAAACAGGTCTCTGCATTGCTGATTGAAGATCCTAATTTCTTTCAGAGCTTTAAAAATTACAAGCTATTAAAGAAGGCTTCACATGTCCTTGACAACAGTTCAGATATCTACTTGCTTTTCTATTCTCTTACAGTTTTCCTGAGCAAAATATCCTTTTCTCTTCATTCTTTTCACCCATGCCAGATTAGACAAAAAGATATATCACACCTAATTCTTCAATACAAACCTAAGGTGAGAATTAAAATGGACAAGCTCTCCCTGGGAGGGGAGCAGCCAAGAGCCAGTGTGAGGCCTCCTTTAGGCATCTGAACTCTGCTCATTCTGCAAACAAAACTAAAACGGTATTTTTCATGCTGTATTTTATTTCTCTCTCCATGAAATCAATCTCCTTATAAGAAGAAAAAGAAAATTAAATCTGAAAATCTGATAGAAGCCCAGAGTAAACTAAATATGAAAATAAAAAGAACAGAAAATGCAGAGCCCTCAAAACTCAAAGTTCTTGGCTAAGTTCTGTCTCAAAGGAAGAAATTACTTTATATCTATTTTCTTAAGATTGCAATTATTTATAAAATATAAAATTATTATGTGTTCTTCCAGGGAGGTCCTGAATTTATGAAAAGATATTTTAAAAAGGGATTTAAGGATAATTTAAAAGGATAAAAGAAGAATTTTTAATAATCTGAACTGTCCTTGCCAGAGAGGAGATAAGACAGAAGAGAGACGAGCCTAAAACAGATGTGTAGATTCCCTTAAAAAGGTGTTCTTTCTCCACTTAATGGAAGAGAAATAATGGGAATCAGCTCTAATTTATTCTTTGCAAAAAATTTTCTGTCATAATATGAAATGTCAAATTTTCATTTTAAATTAATTTGAAACACTTATTTGGAGATCTGTGATACAATTATTTCACGAACTCTATATTCCAAAGAGTCACATATCCAAAAGGAGGGCCCCAAAATTTTGAGTGCATTTTGAATGGCATGGCCTGTAATACAGAAACCAACTGATTAAAGGATGCAGTGTGGGAAATAAAAGGAGGAAAATGCCACACACAAAAGAAAAGTAGCATTTCTTTAACACCATTATTTAACATCATTAAACACTCAAAAATCTCATCAAATTTCAAAGAGGAAAAGATTTTCTTCCCTGAGCCCATGTCCAATAACCTCAATCTTCTAAAAATATCCAAGCTTTTGGATAAGTAACCTTTCCACCACGATAAAGGTCACATCTGGTTCTTGCAGGTGGCTCAGCAGGTGCATCCAGCAGGTTCCCTGGAATAAGTTCTGGTAAAACCTGCTGTGAAAACAGCCCACTGCAGCAATGGGAGTGCCTATGGAAGGGGATACATTTCTCTGTTGTGATTCTTTTGTAAATGCTTAATGAGTTATTACTTATTAACCCAATAAATGAAACCTGCCAGACATTAACTCAACATGCAGCTAAGAAGATAAAGCAATATCTCTGTCTGGAATTCGAAAGGGCTACTTGCCCTAGGTACATTTTGTAAAATTCTCTTTTCTGCATCCCCATAGCTCACAGGCAATTCTTAAAACTTAGTTCCAGTATTCAGACGTAAAAGGGTCACCCAAGGGGCATATCTGGAATCAGTAACTCAGGGTTAGACCCTCAGCTGGACCAAGCCTCACATTTACACAGCCAGCCCATGCAGGGCAGGTGACAGCAGAGGGACAGTTCACTGCAAGGTCACTGCCACACACCCAACCAAACCACACGGAGAGCTCCCCGGGGAAAGGCATTGACATTATTCTTGGGAAGGAGAGACTGCATTATAAGGAATGCAGCATAGAGGTGTCCATCCTAAAGCAGCTTGAGAAGGTTCTACTGTCTAAATCCTAGGCAGAACCACACAAACTTCTTCAGTCTGACAAGGAAAAGCTTTAAAATAGCTTTTTCAACTATAGACAGTTTTCATACAGACTCAATATACTTTGAGACATTTGTGGCCATCTCCAGATGCCATGTATTTTAAAAACTCAAACAAACCCTCTGCAGAAGTAAAAGGCCAGCATACATGCATCTGCACAAGACCTTGAATCAGGAAGATAACTGTATATTATAAACTTGTTTTACAGCCACTAAGAGACAGCGCATTTCCACTAAGCAACATTTCAATAGTTTTTGGTTTTTTTAAAAAAATAATTTCTAAACAGATGAGAATCCCTCAGAATCCTTCAGGGATCAGGAACCTGCTGTAGACCTGCTGCTAAAATCTGATTTAAGTGCAGCCACATTCGTACATGTTCAGCACTGGAGTGACCAGGGCCAGAGAGCAGGTCCCACTGGTGTCACCTCTCATCTGCTGCCAGAGAGAAGCTACAAAGAAAGCTCAACTTTTACCTGATATAGATTCCAGTATTGGGAGAAGTCAAAAGGTCCTTTAAGTACCTTACAAATAGTGCTCAAACACTAAAGATGAACGGAAAAGTTAAGGATATTTATATTTAACACTTTTTTTGGTCAGACAGCAGTTGACTGTGACTAACCTCCAGTTAAAGAGCTCTTAGGATACAGAGAAGGAAGCATGGTCTGCAAGACAGGATGACAGCCTTAATTGCAGGTAGAGCTGTAAAAAACTGAGGGTGTATTTTATTGTCCTTTTTACTACAGTTAACTTCTAAAATAAACAACATCTCTTTAAAAAAAACCCAGAAAATTATTCTTCAAAAGTATGGCTCATCTTGCCCAAGACTGTTATTTTGCAGTTAATATTTGCAAGTAGTAGGTTACTACCACAGTAAATGACACTTGCAATATTTATCTCTGCATATGGAAAACAGTTTCTGAGCATGAGGAAGCAGATGTTTGGCAAGAATGGATGCCAAATTTTCATGTGGAGGCATTAATATTACTATGACTACATATAAACTGCAGTGCCAGTCAGCAATTTTCATGTAGGGTTATGGCTTGAACATTCAAGTCTCCTAAAATAATGGAGGCACTCAAAATTCCCTATAAAAAATCTAGTAAAATCAAGGAGTGTTAGGCAGCCAAAATAACAGGGTTGCTGTATCACTCTGAGAGTAGCCTTTATTTTAAATTCTGTTTTAATTACCATCATTTAGTGTATTTCCATGCATCTGTCACAGAAGAAAGAACAGACTTCACCACCAGCACCCACAGAAGTTCCAGCAGTAAGGTTAAGCATACCAAGGTTCATTGTGATGGTGGAATGTTTAAAGGATCTTGACATAAACATACACTTGAGCCGAAGATCAGACCTCCCTAAAGCTTTGGACGTCAGTTCCCAGGTTTATAAACATCACCTCTACAGGGGAATTTAAATTCAAAGTGTTTCTTGGACAGCCAATGCAGACAAAGAAATGGTCCTGGGGCAAAAATGCACCTCATGAAAAACAAGCTGCTGTTCCAAAGAGGAGTCTTTAGGTGGGAAGGAAAGGAGGCATTTTTGCCTTTTGCTAAGGTTCCCAAAAACCTGAGCAGTTGGCAAGTCAGTAGAAGACCTTTTTACAGACCTCAAATCCCCTCCTACTTTCACACAGAAACATGCAAATACTTGGAGCTGTAGAATTTTAATTTTCTTTTAAATGTGAAATTAGGTTAACTCATATGAAAACATTTCCTGTGAGTTTTCATTCTAGTAAAGAGTGATTACATACAACTACCTGATCATCGTGACTCCTGGCCATCTGAAATCAAGTTGAAATAAAACTTGTAAAAACTTTGCAGCATGTTAACACATAGAAAATGTAAAAAATGTATTAAAAAATTAGGGTTAGACTGCTCTGGTTAAAGGCTGTGGTTAAATGATGACAGTTCTCATTGACATATAGCGAGAAATGCCTGCTGAGTTTCTCTCCACTTCTAACTGATTTAAGTATTTCTAAATCACTTTCAATAAAATACTGTAACTGTATATTCCAACATGTCTGATGCATTAATACAGAGATCTAAGAAACCAATTTATAGCGGCTTATGCCCCAGCAAAGACTTCAAATCTAAATGCAGCACAGCACCCAAGCAAAGGCTAAAGAGGCCACCAGAACTTCATGGAATAAACAGCATTTTCCCTAGGTTTTCCAACACTGAAAGCAAAGGAGGCAACAGGCTGATCAGAGGAGTTTTTATGGGGAATTAATTTCTTTCACACAAAACTCATGTAACAACTTGCTGCCTCAAAACAGTTCCCAAAACCCTGCTTCACCCCAGATGTGCCATGCCTGTCAAGTTTGGATGGCTTGGTAGAGGCACTGGTGTAGCATCCACATAAGAAACAGGGCTGGAATTTCAATTGCTGAAAACCTCAGATGGTTCCATGGCTCTGTGCTCTCTTTGAGGTCACTGAGTTTCAGCAGTCCTGTGGGGTCACCTCGGGTGTCTAAAATCCAGGGTTAGCCCAAGCTGCAGAGAGTGCAGCTCCCACGCACTGATGATAAACAATAACCACAGTAACTTGAACACCACTCTACAACAACTGCTATCACCATCCAGAGGGTTGCAACTGAACAGAAATTTAAAGTATTTTAGATCCCTTCAATAAGCATAACCCTATAAACAGAAATATTATCACATGTAATTTTAAATAAAAATATTAAAGTACAATTTAGATCTTCTGTCTCTGAGGTTTTGATTTGCCTAGCTCTGCCATCAATTTACTAATTCCAAAAGTATATTTACTGTGGTCAATACACAACATTGCTTGAAGCATAGTGCTCCTTTTTTCCCCATAGCCGCAAGCCAAGAAAACCCTGTCCTAACATATATCCTGTCTCCTGAAACAACCCTTGTTGAAGCCAGGCCTCCAGTGGCTCCCGCAGCCCAGTAAATCCCATCCCCACTGGCACGGCTGCAGTTTAATCTCAATCTGTCAGCACAGTGGCACCCCCCAGCACACTCAGAGCAATATTCTGATAAATCCGACGCAGCTGGTATACTGTGAGCAGCCTTACATAAACAACAGCTCCGGAATCCATGGATAACAGGAAGGCTTTGCAGGTAGTACAGAGATCTGGTAGAGGGAGCAGGCTTACTGCTTCATAGAGACTGCCACGGAGGCAGTTGGGATTTAAAACTGCTTTTGTAAGTGCATAACATAAAAAAAATCAGATTCCACAAGGAACCATGGTGTTTAACAATATGACATATTCAAGACAACTGATCAATACTGCAGAAATTCTTGGAACTCAAAAAAGGGGAGAAAGAACTTCGTCACCACACTAGAGGAAAAATTTCTCAGGGTGAGGAATGTCTGTTAACAAACGACTTCTGCAGAAACAGGCAAAATCAATTGTATTTTAAGAGACAGTGAGAGGTATCTCAAGTGGTCATATTTTTATTTTTGCTGTTTGTTGTGGCTTTTACATGCACAAATAGCAGAAAAGTTATAGGAAAGAAGTGCCTCCATTCAACACTAAATTGAGAGAAAAACAAGGATTGATCTAATCGATCACTGTTCTACAAGTAATGCACAATATAAAAGTAAGAAAACCTGTTCTGAAAGTTTTCAATTACTGTCAAAGCTAATGCTCTGGAGGTTTCCCACAAACCTGACTGCAAAGCAGGGCTCACTTGAAGATTAAATCAGTGGTTCAGGACCTGATCTCCTGAACTTAAAGGAGGAAGAGCTGGAAGCCCAGCACCTGATGGTGGCTTTGCACAGAAATCAGGACAATTCTGAGCTCCTCTGCTCCTGCTCAGAACATCGACCTTATTAGCTGAGTGCAGAACATTCAGTTCTTGTACAGGCAGAACTCACCTTTCAAATGTGAATCTTGGGGAAAATGGCATTTCTCCAATACAATACAATTTCATCCAATATATTCTGGTCTGCTTTAGCCCAAACTAAATTATGTCCAGCTGCATTATTTTGATGCAAAACAAGAGACAGAACTATTAACCTTGGAGAACACATTAAACACATACACCTGCCCTTTCCACCAAGGATAAATATCCCCTTTCATGACTTCAATAAACACTTCAAGGTAATACATGGTATTACCTCTGAGACATGGGTTTATCATCTTTTTTCAGCAAAAAAGCATTCACAAAACCACAAAAAATTCACAGAAAGAGATAACAGCAGTCCTTGGAAGCAGATCTTCCCACTTGAAGGTCTCCCAGTCTCAATGATTCACAGTATTTTCCAAAATCCAAGTTTTCTTTCTTAAAACAGTGTTTCAAATCTCTTTAGAAATTACAACCTGTTGGACTGGAAATGCACACCCTACTGTGTAGAAGCTGGTCTCAAGCAAGTAAATCCCAACAAACCCAGAAAAATTGGATAAGTACATTCATCTCATTCATCTCAAATGGATGGGAGCCGTGAAGCTTAAATGTGAGAATTTAAATTCCTTCATTTATTAGTCATATCAGCAATGACCATACAAGGCATCATCTACTTAAAAGCACTCACAGTGATGGGATGTTACATCAGTGGGGACTGCACAGTGCACCAGTGGCAACCAGCCATGCCCTGGTGCAAAAAACAGAATATTACAGCAGCATTCTGGATAGTCTGGCCTTTCATAAACCCCACGTGGTGACAGCAACAGTTCTTGGCCACTAAGAGCTGAAAATGAACTGTTGCTTGGGTTCTACTCATGCCTTCTGGACCCTAGTGTTTCATCCTTTGTGGAAACCACACTTTTCCACCACAATTCTGATGGCGCTGCAGATCAGAACCAACACCCATCTTTCCAAAGCATGAGTTGGACATTCAGCAAGTCCAAGACACAACTACTTTGAACACATGATTCTACTTTCCTTTAGAGAGTACAATAGGCAGAAGCAGTGTCAAAGTATAAATATAAGACATGCATTCTTTCTATCCCAGTTGTACCTTCTAAACATGACACTGCCAAAAGCAGACTCCTCATGTGACAGGCCTTAAAGTAAAGGGTACAGAAGCTATACACTTGTTTTGGGGAGGGAGGTGCTGTCAGGTATAATAACAATTGAGGGAGGTGCTGTAAGGTATAATAACAATTCAAACATAAGCACAGAAGTACACAACTCTTTACATGGATTACACTTCCTATTCCATAGAGTATTCAAATTTTATGTCTGTACAACAAGCAAAACTTCTAATTTCATGATCCTGCAGATGCCTCTAAAATACTGACTCTTCTCTGAGCAGCCCAGTGTCTATTTTCAGCAGCCTTTTGGAGCTTATAATACCTTTGGAACCAAAATAAACTTTGATGCACATGCACCGTACTTGACGAAATGCTGCTGCTTTAACACATCTTAGAAAGGAGGAGAAGGATGCTACGAGGATACACAGCAGCCAAAAGCTCTTCCTGGGAAAAGTGGATGGATTTCTGCAAACAAGGATTATGTGACAATTCTGTGGTTTGGTTACAGAATGTCAAAACTCTGGCTTTCCACAGCACTCCCACACCATGAGTCACCTGGGACTGTTCTGGTTTCACATCATCCAGGAAACGCTTCATTCATGCTGAATTGGGTGAACAGGGAGGGCAGCACATAGCTGTGCTCAGAGGAGTGGCATCACCAGGCAACATCCTTCATGAGGATATTCTAGGCTCAGATTTCTCTCTTCAAGTAGTAGCTACATTAATTTCCTATTTTACTGATGCAAATTTCTGTATTCTGGACAGATTTTTTAAAAGGCTACCTTGAACACTGAAACTGAGGTTTTATTTTGTGAGGTGCCGTAAAAAATTCAGCATTTCTGTAGGACAAAAACATCAATTAAATCCACTTCGTGGGCAGAATTTGAGAGAAAAAGACAATAAACTGGACAGATGAGGGACAAGACCTGTCCTGCTGTAGCCATCTTGCTCCAGCACACTTGGGATTTTTTGCCTGGAGTGCAAACAGCTGAACTTGATTTTGATTTACATTTTCTGGATGATATTAAAACCAGATTAGTTTGAGCTACTTGTCAGATTTATGGCACTCTCGTGCTGGGATTTGCTGAGGGCAAGGAGAGCTACACCTGCCTTCTGTACGAGGTCAGAATTGATGAGCTGGGGTCCCAGCTCTGGAAACATCAAGGTACTGGAGCCACGATTTTGCAGCACTGTTGCACTGATATCTTTCCAGTGCTGAAATGAAGTGCTTTGCTTTTGGTGCAGTGCAATAGAAAAACTTAACCTTCCCTCCCTTATTATTGCAACATTTTAAACCTTGACTACAAAATAATGATAATCAACAGTATCTAGAGATTGAGCTTTCGCAGAGCTCACAAATTTCGCTAACAAATCTGAGTTGCTCTAAAACGGCAGGTATAAGTCGAGCTGTAAGAGGCGAGGAGGGGGTATTCTGCCAGCACTACATTCTCCTCCCTTCCCTTTAAACCCCACCCCACCCCACCGCCAGAGAAGTCAGCCCCCTTACCTGATAATATCATCGTTGTGCCCGAGGAAGAATTTCTGGCTGTGCTCCCTGGTGTTGTAAACCACGCCGACTCCAGCCACGAAGTACACCACCTCTTTCCCTGCCGTGTAGTACAGGTTGTTGCGGCACTGGTGGCCCCGGTAGCCGTACACCCACTCCAGCCGGAGCTGGCAGCGCGGAGCCGTCCGATCCGCCATGATAACCAGCCCCCTGCCCACCGGCACACACAGCCGAGCGCCGGCCCGCCTTCCCCCGGCACGCTCTCCCCTTCCGAACGGCGGCGATCCCCGCCCGCCTGCCGAAGCCTCAGGTGTCCCTTCCGCGCGGGGATGGGGCTGGGGCTGGGCAGCGCATCCGCGGATCCGGGATGCCGCCGCCGCCGCGCTACCGCCGCGCCGCCACCATCATCTGCTGCCGCCGCTGCCCAGGACGAGCCGCCGCCGCTCCGCTGCCGCTGCGCGACCCGGGCAACTTCTCGGGGGCACGAAAACACACCTACATAAGCAGCAGGCCGGGCTTTTTTCCTTTCCGAAGGCAAAGTAACTTCTGTGCGTCACCAGCACCACCTGCCAAAGCCTCCCCGCTGCGTCTCCCGTGTTGCACCTTCTTGGCTTCCCGCACAAAGCTTCCTGGGCGCTCTTCTTTTTAACATATCTACCCTTGGGGCCAGAGCTGGAAGAGAAGAAAACAGAAAACCCGTGCGCTAGAACGGCAGAGTGCCCGTGTGTTTAAAATGCAAAGGGACTGCCTGGATGGGGGAGCTCTCCTTGTATGAGGGAGCTCTCCTTGGATGGGGGAGCTCTGCTTGGATGAGGGGAGCTCTGCTTGGATGAGGGGAGCTCTGCTTGGATGAGGGGAGCTCTGCCTGGATGGGTGCTGTGGCCACTCTGGGGGGCATCTGAGGCTTTTCAGCAGGCTCCAGTGCTCTCAGTCCTCATACAAATCCTTTTTCAGCATGATCTTATATACAACATCCAGCATAAATACTGGCATATTACTCCACCTTTCCTCCTCCTCCAGCAACCAAAAACTTTCTCCTTTTGGAGTCTATAGTAACCATGTAATTAAGACAATCTTATTTTCCCGTTTTCAGTCACAAAACACTCCAATTCACCATGAGATAGTGGGGGCTTTGGCTTTTATTTTCCACTTTTTTTCCCACCGTCATCCTTTGGAACGATATTATAAGGAATACATTTCCTCACTTGCCTCCTGCTTTTCCTAAAGCAGAATTCATGTTACCATTATCAGTGAAGCTTGGTTGCTGCATGTTGTTGGTGTTAAGACATCCACTGCTTTATAGTATCACTGCACAGGAGCCCAAACTCAGCCCTCCAGAAACTCGGCCACAACCACAGGGAAGAGGATGCAGAGGAGGAGAACCAAACACCCATTCACACTGCACAGCGCCAGACGGACGGGGAGAGGGAATTCCAAGGCTGACGACCCCTGTACCTTTTCCCACACAACACGCCTCACACCGACCGAGCTGAAGAGCGGCGTGCCGGCACTGCTCGCACACGGGGTCACAGCGCCGGCGGCACCCCAGGACACGGCAGCGGGACACCCGCCCTCGGGGAATGCGAACCCCGGAGCCTCGGGAGCCGCCTCCAGCAGGAATGTCAGCCCCGAGCGGGCGTAGGGAAGGGCGGAGCCCTCACGGCGCCGGCCCTGAGGCGGAGCCGCCTTCCCGCCTCGCGGGGCGTTGGCGGCGGCGCGCGGCCCTTCCCGCCCTTTCTCCTGAGGGGGCCCGGCCCTGAGGGGCCAGCGGAGCCCTCAGCGACTCCCGGAACAGTCCAGTCCAGGCCAGCCCTGTCCCGCCCCGCAAGGCACACACAGATTTAGGCCAAAAAAAAAAAAAAANTATATATATTGTTATAGCCTTTCTATTTTTTTTGTATTATCTAATTTACATTATAAAATTAATCATTATGACAGATAGATTCTTCTCCTACCCACCTAGGATAAATGAAAAACTATTTTCAAGCCTCTGCTGTCATGGCTGTCACTTCTCTGTGAGCAAAAATAATCAAGCTGAACTTTGTATTTAACCTTTANTCCCGGTGTGCAATAGTCTTGCAATAGTCTCCAAAAGTCTCACAAAATACAACCAAATTCGCACTCACCTTTTGAAACTCCTCCATCAGCTACTCACCACAACGGCCTTGTTTCATCATAGAATGGTGGAATATGTTGAGTTGGAAGGGATCCTCAAGGATCATCCAGTGCAACTCCTGGCCCTGCACAGACACCCCAATAATCCCACCCTGTCCCTGAGAGCGGTATCCAAACACTCCTGGCGCTCTGGCAGCCTTGGAGCCGTGCCCGTTCCCTGAGGAGCCCTAGCACCCTCCGGGGTAAGAACCTTTTCCTGATTTCCCTGGGGGAAGAACTTTTCCCTGAGGTCCACCCCAGCCGTTCCCCCGGGTCCTGTCCTGCTCACGGGAGTGAAGAGATCGATACTGGCCTCTCCCTCCACTGCCCCTCACGAATTCTTGATTCTTTCCCCCCCTGCCGTTATTCAATGGAATAACTTCCATGTGATCACAGCTTCCTCTCTGTTTTTTATCGTATATTTTTAAAATATTATTATATTTTTATATATTATATATATTTGTTATATATATTGTTATAGCCTTTCTATTTTTTTTGTATTATCTAATTTACATTATAAAATTAATCATTATGACAGATAGATTCTTCTCCTACCCACCTAGGATAAATGAAAAACTATTTTCAAGCCTCTGCTGTCATGGCTGTCACTTCTCTGTGAGCAAAAATAATCAAGCTGAACTTTGTATTTAACCTTTAGGAAAACTTATATCCTGCATTTTGGGAAAAAAAATTATAAGTAATTATCATTATTTTAGCAATTAAGTACACTAGTCATGAAGGAACACCCCATAAAAGCCTCAAAGAAAAACCTTAAATTAAACATCTGAAACAACACAAGTTCAGTTTCTTTCATTTTTCTATAATCTGTACTCTCAAGAATTTGATAAATTTTGGATGATTGAATTAATTCAATTAATTTAAGCATGAGGTTTTGTGTATTTTTTTTCCAATTAAAAAAAAAGGTATTATTACTTTCCGATTAGGAGCTGTCATATTGCTGAGAATGATCATCAATGCTGCAGCCTGCTGTTCACTGTCAGCACAATGTAAATATTCTGGATGCTCTCATGGGGTGTTTTTTGGGTGTTAATTCCAGGTTCTGGAGTCCTCAGCATCATAAAGAGAATGGAAGGAGCAACACAAACCAAGACCATGTGTGAACCTATGTTTAAAAAGGGTATTTCTGTTAAAAAAAAAAAGAGTTGACTGAATATATTTCCAATTTCACATAACTGTTAAAATGAACATTTTAAAATATACTGAAGAACTTAAAAGAGACATAAAAATTGGCAATAGAAGCATCATTTTTTCTTCTCATTGTGGCAAGAAGCCCACTGACCTGGAACACATAACCTGTGGCTTTACTACTTGTTTTTTTTTATATTAAATGTAAAAACCTAATGAAGCATCTTGGATGAGTAGTACCTGATTGGCAATCACCATTCTGCCAAAGGGACCGTTTACTGCTGCTGTTGGATTTTTTGGGGGCTTTGGGGTTGGTTGGGGGGGGCGTTGTTTGTTTTGGTTGTTGTTCTGCTTGGTTTTGTGGGTTTTTTTTTAATTTGGTTTGCTTCTTTAAAGCAAGCCTTGTACAGAAGATGCCAGGAAGCACCACATCTCAAATGAACTCCAAGCCTCTGTGATACATCCTGCCCACTCTGTACATATTCAAGAGCTGTGATTAACAATGAACACTGAGGTTTTCCCTCCCAGGAACATCTGTGTTATGTCCTAGATCTCTGCTCCACAAAATAGCCTTTTAAACTCATATTTTTATGGATGAATGTACGGAAGATGCACAGAGATGGCATATTAATTCGTATTTCAAAATTGGTACCTCTTATTTGAGCTGCAAATGCTTTTTAAATTTATATAAAATCCCTAAGAACCCAGGGGAGGGATCAGAAGCAGGAGCCGTGATCGAGTTCTGTTATTTGTTGCCTGGCAATCCAATCCTGACTGATGCCTCTCGGTGATTTTACAATTTAACTACAAAATCATAACAGGGGAATTGGCTCTAAGCTCTTATTCCTTGTGGGCAGAAATACTGATTTGCATTAATGAAACGCTTGGATCCGGCCAGAAACAGCATTAGGAAATAAGGAGAAAAGCTAAAATGGAGCCTTTTCAATCCTCACGCCCATTTCGGGGACACCTGGCAGACCAGGCTCTTTCCAGAACCAGCCTGGAGGGGAAGTCCTGACCAGGCACGACAGATTGGTTCTGCTGCTGTCCCAGACCTGTGCAGGAACAGCAGATGGATCAAACCTACCCATCCCACCTCCGCACTCGGACACGGCAGCCCGAGGTCTCCCAGACCCCTCTCTCACGGGATACTGCCTACCTTCATCCAGCCTGGGGCTGCCTTTCTGCCATCTCTTCATGGAACCTCAGTGACCAATTTAAAATCACTGCACCAAGCTTCATCTTCCTACAGAAAACCTCCTTTTTCCTGCCACAGCAAGGATGGTGGAGTTCCTTGCCTCTCCACATCCTGGCTGCCATACTTGACTCAACTCCCCTCCTACGATGATTCAGCTGTCTAAATCTCGCCACGAGTTTACACAACTCCTGAGAAATCTGACTTTCTGAGTAAAGAGACATTTGATCCGAGCTCTTCATTATCTGGAGCGCACCAATATCCCCCGGTGTGCGGCGCCGGTGGCAGCGGCTGCTCCGCAGCTCGGCATCTCCCTGGGTACAGTGACCTCTCATGGACGGTGGCGGCACTCGGGGAGCCAGGGACAGTTTTGTCTCAGCTGGGCGTCGGAGAAGAACAGCAGTGTCAATAACAGACTTGTAACAAAATTCGTGTTAGGCCCAGATAATTTTTGCTGTTACAACGTAATGAGCCACCCCAGCGTCTCATCTAACCGAGAAGGAGTATTGTGTGACATTCCTTGGGAATACAAAGTAAATGATATTTCGGATACAGAAAAATGTGTATTCTCACTGCGCTGTAGCCGTGGTGTGCACCACCACAGGCTGAACAGCTGGAGGGTGGCGCTGAGCAGGGGAGGATCCGCACAAAATGCTTTCTTTTCATTCCGTCAGGCGCTGAAACGCCAAGCAGCCCGTTCGATGTCGCTGGCCGTGTGTCCTGGGGCTGCCCGCGGGCGAGGCCCCGGCAGCGTGGCCCGGCCGCTCGGTGCTGCATTATGACACACTGCAGATGCGCCCACGCGGCGCCCGGGACGGCAGGAGAGGCACAGGCACCCCTGCAGCTCCTCACAGCACAGCACCTGCACCCCTGCACACCCTCACAGCAAAGCACCTGCTCCGGGCTCTACGGACACACCACGGGGATCTGCTGATGGAATGGCCTCCATTGGGCAGTCTACAGACAGGGCTGAGGAAATTACTTCTTCCAGTAATTTCATTCTTAACATTAATCAAGGATTTAGCACAGCCTGATTTTCTGATTTTTTTTTTTATGAAAAGGACTGCTTGTTCCAGCTCATTGTGATTTAAGTTTCTGTATTTCTTCAGCCACCTGTGATTAGCAAAGGTAGCAAAAAAAAAAACCCTAAAAAACCGCCACCAGAAGTAGCAAAACTCTCTTACTTGCAAGTTATTTATTGCAAAGTTAGATTAATCTCTTTAAGACCATACCCATGTAAAGTCTGAGAACTCAAGTGTAAGAAAGGAGACCATGGTGAAGGGAGAAAACATCTAAACCAACATTTCACCAGGACAGAGATTAATAATTCCTTTCTTTTCTTTTACCATTAGTCTTACTCATACAGAGTACAGCCCTGCTACAGAGCATATTCCCTGTGTAGAACAGATGGATTAACAGATTATTAGCATTAATCTAAAAGAAAACCTTCCCATCAACACATACTAAATTCTGATGGCTAAGGAGTTCTGGGTTTTTTCCCCACATTGTACCGAATTTGCCAGGATATGGGAAGGACACTCTGACACATTCCCTCAGCTTAGAATGTGACGTGAGGGACCCTCCAAGAAGGAAAAAAGGAGACTGACATGACTACAGGACAATTCCTCTTCTTACCAATGACAAACAACACAGCTGGGAAGTGGTTTGCCTTAGTTTTCTTTGAAAATTTTATGGTTCAGGCTCTGTACGACTTTTGCAATGTATCTCCAGAGGAAATATCACAACTTAGGTACAAAACAGCTGCAGTAATGTGCTAGAAATCCTCACCCTTCAGTGTGGCTCCAGGACAAACAGAACATTCCATCTGTCAGTGGTCCAGTCAAGGTCACAGGTGCAATTCAGAAAGTGTCACGGCCACCTCTGAGCAGGTGACACCAGTAGCAGTGACAGCCTGCTCCAGTTTCAGCTCCATTTCTATCACTCACCTTTGCAGTTTCCTCTTCCCCTGGTATTTTCCAGCAGCAGGCCCTCCCTTCTCATGATCCAAGAGGTTCCCACACTCCTCTCCCTCCTGCCCTGGCACACGATGTGTGCACTGACCTGACTTCTCTGACCTGGCTCTGTCCGGGGAGGCTCCTCCCGACCTCTCTCTGCAGGGAACTGCTCCCTGAGGCACCAAGGCTTACTGCGATTCACTCCTGCTCCTCAGCAACTTCCAACCAGTCCCTAAGCAGAAAGGATTTTTATTCAAGTCATTCTTGGGAACAACTTCCAGTAAGGAGC
This sequence comes from Drymodes brunneopygia, assembly GCA_013400955.1. NCBI lineage: Eukaryota > Metazoa > Chordata > Aves > Passeriformes > Petroicidae > Drymodes > Drymodes brunneopygia. Next base: position 658,573 of record VZTZ01013625.1, read on the forward strand.
AAGACAAACAGGAAAACAGCTCTAAAGGCAATGTTCAACCAAAAAACTACAGAACCACACACTAGAGGCTGTTGAGATCCTTCTGCCTGACTGCTCATTGCACCAGCTCAGTTGAAGTGACACATATGTAAGGCATCAATATCTCTGTGCACATTAATCAACTCAGAAAATTGTTTCATCATCTCTAATAAGGTTAAACCTCAGCTTTTTCTACTGCATTAAATTTTACATTTACAATACCAGCAGTGTTAGCCTACATTTTACTAATAACTAGACTGACCAATATAACATTACAGAGTAAAAACTTGTGTACATGAATACTCCATCGTTTAACATCCAAAAACTTTGGAAAACAATAAAAACCCAGAGAACACTGTACACTCCATGAAAATAATTTAAGACACAGTATTGGTCACATGTTCAGGAAACTGTCGCTTGGAGACAGGTGAGTTTGCAGTTTATGTGCTTTCCACCAAAATTAATATTTGAGCATATGTTAACAATCACAATACATTAAAACCCAGGTTCCTTACATTTCATTTATTTAAAATATATTAGAGCTTCTTAGAGCTATTCTTATTAGATGGTTCCCTAGGAGGCATCCAAGGTAAGGAAAGGATGTAAGCACTTGAGCAAAAGGTTGGTAGGAAGTTGAAGACTGGTGCTTACTCAAAATGAGTCCTTTTGCAGCCAGCTGGAACATGGAGCTTTACCTCCATCGGGTAAATGTTCAGGGAACTCCATTTCCTCAGCCTTGGATGTGCTTACTCCCATCCACTCTGATGGTGTCACTTCCCACAAAAAGTATCTATATCAGAATATTTTGCAAAATATTAATTTAATTCCTTTTCTCTTTATTTTTGGCACTTAATTTGGGAGGTAGGGTAAAAGGGAGGGCAGGTGGGAAGTTGAAGGGAAAGAAAAGTGGGAAGAGAAAACAATTATTTCAGAATGAACTTTCGCACAAAAGAATGGAATTACATTTAAAGACATCAGTTTCAGTGCACAGGAGAGATGACATTTTAAAATAACTTTATTTTTGATCCTCTTTCAAAATTATGATTTAACATCGTCAGAAATGAAATAAGAAACTTACCCAGCATATTTAGTTTTAAAAGCATTTAATGACATCGCATATATTTAACAGATAGGGTAAAAGTCTAGAGGTACAGTTCGATACAACTGAAAGCCAGTTCCAGTACTACTCTTGACTACAGGCCCAGTCATTGAAAATTCATTCCTATTAAATGTAATTTTTGATTGTGCAGTAAGATGAAAATTTTTCATTACAATAGTTACAGTGACAGAAATGCACACTATGTATCAAAGAGCAAGGTAATGTAGCAAAATTATAACACACAGTGCTGCAGCTGACAAGCAAGTAACCATTTGAGTAACATTACTTTTCCAGTAAATGCTTCAGTTCCACTTTTACACTTATCGATGATTTTAAAGGGTTTATTATACATCTAGTCTTATTATACTTTGTACTAGAATTATCTGAAACATACAATATAATGTATTTCGGAAAAAAAAAAAAAAAAAGAAATTTGAAATTACAGCTTATTTAAAACTGTACCAGCCTGTTAATCCGTGTTGAACACCAACATTCTTATCTGTCGTACTCGATGCGGGGACGCTTCGGGTGGTGTTAAACCAACTTTGGGCTGTGAGTCAACGCATACCTGCACTCTGTTACAGCAAAGAGAACACACTACCACTTTAATTCCTGTTAGAATCGCAAGGGGAGGCTCTACTAGTCAGGACTCAGCGTAACAACCTAACTGGAAGTGAATGCCTTTGAGAATTTGTACATTGGTTTCTCATGTGCACAGTAGATTCGAAAGCACCGCTGCCTTGCATACCAATAGCACTAGGAGTGGGTTATTTTCCAAGACAGCCTCACAAAATTGAGGAACAGTTTAAATATTAAGATCTAATCTACATTAACTTCATTTAAAAAAAAAACAAACAAAAACAAAAACAAACCCCCAAAACCTGGTCCTCCCTCTCCTACAGAAGCTGCCCAATGCACCTCATACGTTTGTAACTTTAGATTCTTTTTTTTTTGTTGGCTTTTTTTATTTTAAAACGCTCTATAAATAAAAAAATGTCAATCACATTGAGGAACATGAGGCACAGAGAGTAACGTATTGGTTCTGAGCTCGCATGCTGGAATTCCACTGGAACGGTCAGAGAAGTGCAGTGTGTGGAGATGGAATTCACTTCTTTTTACCAAAAAGGCTAAATCTTTTCTCTTTGTCTTTCTCTTTGTCTTTCTCCCGCTTGCCAGGGCTGGACTCGCTGGTTATTGTGACGCTGGCAGGCAGGGTCTGGGCACGGCTGGAGGCTGGAGTGCTCTGGGTGGTCGGGGACACCTCGATTTTGTCTGAAGAGATCGCTGATGTGATGGCCTGAATCCACGTGTTCATCTCCTCCTTCAAGAAGCCCCAAAGACACAAAACTGTTACAACCAGCACATCCCTGGCTCCCAGTGTGATAGTGTGGAGGGGGATTGGGCAAGGGTGGGAAATGCAAGTAAAAGCAGCCCCAGCTCATCCCCTCTGGCTGTGCACCTCCAGAGACACCTCCTGGAGGCTGCTCCTGAGTAGCCCTCGGCCCAAACATGACCCACACACAGAGTGCACACCAGCTCTCAGCAACTGCTTCTCCCCATGGTACAACAGCACAGATAGCACAGTAACAAGCCTTAAGAAAACCACACTTACATCGTCTTTGGCTTGGAAGAGGTATTCGTTGCCATCGGTCAATCTGGAAAGAAAACACCATCACCAATTTAGCTCAGCAGTGCTCACACTGCTTCAACTCCTGCTTGTGTGGCTCCAGCACGTGAGCAGCCCAAGGCACACAAGACTGCACGGGACAGTGCCCACATGCCAAATGCCCCCAACAACCTCTGCTGCAGCCACACACGTGGTAACTCTGGACTCTGGACGTGCTCAGGATGGTGCTTATGTTCCCATGTGGCTGCTGGCTGAGTATTTGCTCTTCCAGGTACATCTTTTCTCCTTTGCAAAACACACTATCAAATTTTGCTCAATACTTTAAAAAGAAAAAAAGTCACAGGCAGCACCCAGAGTTTCAATGGCTCCTGTGAAAATCCTGCACATTTCTGCAGCTGCTCTGCTCTTGTAGCTATGGTGGTGCTGGCTTGAGGTCCTGCACTGAGTATTAGTGATGAGCAGCTGCCTCTCCTCACAGTGAAGGCCAGAGTCTCCCTTCTGTTTGATTCCTGTGCTGATTTTACTCGGGTGGTTTAACTGGGATACATTTAACAATGTATGTGATGATACATATAAATTAAAAACCAGATGGATAAGACCAGAACAAGCAGGCAGCAGGGGCAGCAGGAGCTCTGATGCAGGCTTCCCCATCTTTCCCAACAAAAAGCAAGCATTTTAACAACTCTTCATGAATAAATTGAGGATTAAACAGTAAAATAACACGGTCTGAGTAAAGGAAATATCTACATGCAAGTAACCAAGGGGCCTGATGCAGGTGATGAAGCACTGGGAAAAAAGGGCAGTTGGTTTTTCTGCCTCATTTTGCATTTGGAATGGCTTATCCTTCCATTAGCAACTCAGAGAGGTTTAAAATAGTCTAAAAGATGAATCACATAGCTGCAGGCCTGTCTTCAAGAAAGGTACATTTCCATAAATATTTGCTATATACTTCCACATATATTTTCTATAAAGCAAATTTTCCCTGGACAGGGATTCTATCATCTTTAGAGGATTCCTGTACCAATATAAAATTACACCACCACCACCGCTGCTCTGCAAAAAAAAACCCAAAACACCTGTCTTGGAATACATGAACCAATCAATTCATAAGGTGAGTCTTCTTTGACAGGATTACTTTGCAGCTGTGTAATGATAAATATTTTTAAACTGTTGGCACTAGAAGATTGTTCAGTAAAACAAAGAGTTTCCCTGAAAAAGAAAAGCCTTTTTTTTAACCTTTGAGCAACAGGTCTTTCACATATTTGAGTGAATTGGTCTGTAACTATATGTTCTAGACCTGAAAATGTGAGAGATGTCTTCAGCAGTCTCCTAAACTCATTCTGAAAAAATGAAACAAGAGGCTTGATTTGGAAAAGATCAGAACCACGATCGCTCTCAGTCAGTCCCAGAGGGAGTAGCTGAAAAGCCCAGCACAGTGAAATGCAGGCCCCTAACTCCAGGCACACACATCTGGTCCTGTCCCAGATGGAAGTGCTCTGGTTATTGTGACACTGCTCTGTGCTTGCCCACTCTGATGAACAGGCCACGACTCAGTGTTAGGCAGAGCTTGCTCAGAAAAGCAGGTGCTGCAGTTAACGTTCATGGTCAGTTGCTGGGCTGGGTTTCCCAGTGAACACACCCACCATGGCTTTCCCCAGGGGCAGAAGACTGCCCCGGGTTTACCTGAGCTTGAACACATGCTTCTTCTTTTTGTAATCGACCGCTACTTCGCAGACTGCATCCTTCAAGCTGACGGGGATCTCGTTGTGGTAGGGGATGCCAGAGGCAGCAGCTTTCGAGTCCTTGTAGAAGCCCATCTCTTGGTTGTTTATCACACAGTACACGTTATGCCATGACCTTTGAGACACGGGAAAAAAGAGCAGTTATCAATCCAATGCTCTCACCTGCAGAACTGGAGAAACCAAACGTAATTACTTCTGTAAGTTAATGGAGATTGGTTCAGTGTGAGGATGTGAATACAACCTATGCTGTCCCATGAAGTGCAGACAAGGAATTCTTTCATGGAAGCACAGCTTCAAAACAAAAGCCAAAGGGAACAGAGATTCCCAGAGCTCCCTGTGACAGCACATCAGCCTGTCCTCACAGTGGGAGGACTGTTTGGCAGACTGGGCACTTTGCATTCCTGAGACAGAAAATGATTGACCTTTTAATGGCAGTGCTCTGCTGTAGAAGGAATTCTCACAATGCTGCACACTGATGAATGGAATGGAATGGAATGGAATGGAATGGAATGGAATGGAATGGACTGTGTGTGAAATCCTTAATTGACACAAATACTCTGAGTGGCATCATCCACCTCAGTCTCTAACAGAGCTGTGAAAATTAACAATTACTGGAAATAAGAGTACCCAGACACTGGTGGCTGTCACTGCCTCAAAGATGTTGTCTGGTGTGAACAACTCCAGTGGAACAAAAATCCTGGTACTACTGTACTCACTTGAGATCTCAGCTCTGCCAAGTGCTTCGGCTCCTACCAAATCCCACAGATGCTGCTGCAGCTCAGCACTTGCTGTGAACATTTCCCTTGTCAGCCAAGTCATAAATCTGGTTTCAAGAACTCTCTCAGGTCAAAAGGGACCCAAGTCTGCTTTTTCAGTGCAGACAAATCTCAGTTCTGCCTGTTTGAGACCTGCAGGACATTCCTTGGAGATGGAATTGATTGTGGCACACCAATTGTCCTCTGTTCATGCTGAACAGATTACGGAGTAGGTGGAAAGTGGTAACGTGCCAACAGAAAATGTAAGAAGAATATGAAAATTTCTAGTCTCACACCTACGTTGTTTTCTTTTCTTGTAGTAACATACAACTTGAGAGATCTGGAATCAAATCCCACTACTGCCACAATCCACCATGTGGAGTGGGAAAGTCATGGTACCTCTGTGCCTCAGTTTTCCACCTGACAAATGTGGCTAATACTGCCTTTTGTACCAAATATCTTCAGACTGCAGTTCCCCACGTGCAGTGTTCAGCCCTGCAGCCTCACCCCTGGGAGCTCTCTGGGAGCTGGGAGAAGGCTGCAGATGGTTGTGTGCCATCCTGGGCAGAGCCCTGGGCTGCCCTGCCTGTGTTACACATCGAGCACTTTACCTGCTGGAGGCTTTCTTGCTGTGTGTCTCCCACTCGTGCTTGCGGTGTAAGAAGCCCTCCATCTGGGCTGAGGGGATCTCCTGGGTTTTGGCTGGGAGGGTAGCAGCAGTCTGGGGCTGAACGCCGCTCTTGGCTTTGCGGTCTGACGTCGGGGAAGGAACAGGACTGGACTCTTTGGAACTCGTCCTCTGTTCTGCAGCTCCATTGACCATTTCGTTGGTTTCTGCAGTTTCTGCCACCTAGGAACAGGGGAGAACACGTTCAGCCAGCAGCCCCCAGCTCTGAGGCATCCTGCAGTTAATCTGTCTCCCTGCACAACGTGGCTGTGTATAAACTTTGCCTGGACAATGACACAGGCCAGTAAGTTCTTTCTCGCACTCCATGGAGACACAGGAGGCCAAGGAAATTAGAAGGTAGGAATGGATTAGTACCCATTTTATAGGTGGAGAGACGGGAAAATAAGAGCAGCTGAACATCAGTGTGAATTTTACTGTGCTGGTCAATTCTTTTATATATTGTTATTCCTAGAATGAGAGCATTCAATTCTGTTGCTAAGTACTCAAATGTTTGGAACAGTAACAATCACACTTTCTGCAAACCTAGAGGAACAGTAGAAGTTATACACATCAGCCACCTTAAATACATTTATGGCATTACTGGGGCATTAAAGGTCCATAAAAGGTATTAACTATGAGTCAGCAGAGAAAGATGTCACAATCCCCCAGGAGCATTTACAAAAATGTCTGCAATTGATTTGTTTCTGTAAAAGCTCCTTTCCCGCTTTCCCCATTCCCATAGTGACACAACAAAATCAAAACATGCAGAAATTAGAAAGATTACACCATGCATTTCATCTCCACCATCCCAGTTAGGATATTGGATCATAAAGACAAGGGAAATGAGGTCACATGTCAATTGATCGAGGTCTGGTTCAGACTGGCGTTATTAGGTGGATTGGGTTTTGGTTAAAGGAACTGAAAACCACCACAGTCACACAGCATCACACAGCTATTTACCCCCAAACAAAGACAGAACCAAGGCCTTGCCCATCACTTGCTTTGTTGGTCGCGTTGCCTGGTGCATTGGGATCGAAAGCCTAGAGAGCAGCCGTGATTCCAGCAGCTCTCACTGGTCAAGCTGGCGACGTCTTCAGGAGCCATTCATCCAAAAATCATTTAAATTGGAATCCTAATGGCTATAAGCTTTTGAAATGCAGCTTGGTCCCAGTTTTTTTTTTTCTTGTACCATTACTTTGACGTGTAGAGCCGTTGGTAGCAGCTCAGGAGTTACACAACCAGTGTGTAGTATTATTATTAGCAAGTTACTAAAGCTCAGTGCTGCTAATGCTGTAGTAGATTACAAACATTCTGGACTGGTTTTATGCAGACAAGCAGGTTTTTGTGAATGGCACAATAATTAGACATTCCCACTTCTGCACATGGCCTGGACAAATCGAAAGCAGCCGAATTATTATGCAACAAACTCAGTTTTGCCACCATTTGCTAGAACTTCTTACACCTGCCCAGTATCCATTATTGTGCCTCACACCTTGTACCTCACCATTGGCATAGGAAAATCTGAGTGTCAGCTTGCTCTGAACATGGGAAGGATTGGTTAACTGCCTTTAGCAACCTAAACCTCCAGAGTGCAGACACTACATCCTCAAACAGGGAGAGAATCACAGCTCACATGGCACTTCAGTCACATCTGCTTTACCCTGTCCCTAAAAACACATAGCCTTACTGCTCCTTCACAATTAGGATCAATCAAAGCCATCAACCCTCACTACTTGTATCCAAATCCCAAAGATAACAAAAATGTTGTATTAAAGCAGGGGAGAGGGTAAATAGATGAGGCTGAAGATTTTCCAAACACTGCCAGAACACAGGTAGTGGAATGAACAACCTCTGAGTCACTGTTCACCACCCGTGCCAACCACCCACGGCCAACAAATCCCTTCAAGAGCAAGGAGAGCCCTTTGCATACCTTTCTGACCAGTGACAGCTCCTGAACCTCAAACTCTGCTTTGCTGCTGGTTGGAGCCCTGTCTGAGGGACCTGACACTTCTGACCAGCATTGAGGAATCACACAGCCCACAGGAACTCATCTCCACAACTTAAAAACTCCCCAGAAATACCTGTCCTCTGCACCGACACACAAAGTAGCACCTTTGCTGGAGTGGTACCAGCCAGATGTGAAAATAGGGCTGATTTGGGGGCACCTAGAACTCCTAATCTGAAAAAACCAGCAGCCACTGCACAGCTATTCAATGTGTTCTATGGGAAATAATATGGAATTCAGTGCTGCAATCTGCAATCCTGTGGTTTTGAACAGCAACTACAAACTTTAATCGCACCATCAGACCTGCACCTTCTACATCAAATGCTACTGGTTGGTAAAGGGCTATGAAAAGCTTTTCTGATGCTCTTTCAGGTTTTATTTCCTCTCACGTGTTATCTACAATTAACAGAAAACAAGCAAAATAAATAATGAACAGCTCTGCAAAGGATGTGTCATGAAAACGGAGAAAAAACAGAAGCTGAACACACTTTAATGGAAACATGCGTGGGGCATGCGCAGACAACGCCACGGAGGACAAACAGCAACAGCAAACTCCTGTTACAACACAACAGGTCTCGTGTACATGGTACAGTTCTCTCAGTGGGGCCTGAGGGTTAGTTGGAAGTGCTTTAGTGGCTACAGGCTACTCTGGAAGTCTTTAAGGCAGGACTGGGACATGCAACAAGACAGGTGGTGACAATGACAGAGGTGCCCCTTGAAGCAACATCTGCTCAGCTCATCGACTCAAGGCTCTGCCCCACAGCTGAAGAACCAGATGATTTGCCTGATTCAGATGCGAACAGATGCCGGTCTCTAGACTGTTCTGACAAAAGGACCTTCCTAATGCCTTTAGCCAATCCCACAGGCTGCAATAAATAGGTGAAATCCTACTCTTCTAGTGCCTGAAATGATGACCTTAATCAATGACTTACTTTTTCTTCATTGTCATTGATGTGGAATTTTTATGCAACTTGCACTAATACAAATAAAAGAGGTCTATCTGTATAAATTCCTTCTACAGACTACTTTTTTGCCAGAACACATGTGAAGGCTCTGCAGATGGTGGAGTCTGGGCAGCTATCCTGCCCTGAGAACTGGCACACTTTCGAGGCACAGGGCAGCCACCAGAGCATCCCCATAAATTCACATGGAATTTTTAAAAGCATTAAGAAGCTATATGCTGTTATCCTGACAAAAGAAAAAAAAAAACAAACATGCATCATGAAGTGGAAAGACAAAAGTACAGTTACTGAAGCACATCCTTTCAATCACTGCTCTCAGCTCACAAGCTCAGCCCACACAGAACAATCCAGCTGCACTGGTCAGCCAGTTGTCAGAAGCCAAAATTCTGACCAACAGCAGCATATCTTGTGCCTCACTGACACAGCTCTGTACACCCGAAGTATTGCAACACAGGACTCAACAAACTGAGCTTGGAAGTTCTCATGGAAGACTGAAGCTCAGATGGCAAAGATGAACATGGAAATGCATTATGTAGCATGGCAATAAAACAAAATTTCAAAAGAAGCAAACAGGTGATGTATAAGGCTGTGCTAGCAACAAGATGATGATCTGAGACATGCTTGAAGATCACCTCACGTTCCCTGTCACAACTGTACAGAATTTATAAACACTAGAATGTGCAACAGCTCACTCCAGGATTGAATGCTAAAGAAGAACTAAAAGGTTTTATCTCCAGAAAGAGAAAGGGGGAACTGCTGCATACTGAGGAGCATTGGCAGAATCTGCATGCAGACTCAGACTTAACTGGGATGGGCTTCTTAAAGCCAAACTTGTGCTGAAAGGCATTTCCTGTCAGAGCCCTCAGCTGGGACTCTGTTTGCTCCGTAAAAGCCCTGATATCCACAGATCCCAGCGTGCCAGGAGCCTTTCCTGCACTGAATGTGACCCCAGAGAGCCAGGTTCAGCAACAAAGAGAAGTGTCCTTTCAGTCAAAGCATTTACTGAAACGAGGAGGCTCTGCAGGAAGGGGGTGGGGAGGGGAGTCAGATTCAGCTCCTGTGTTGCATTAACTCCAGAGACCTTTACTGGCATTTAGGATTCTTGGCGTGCATCCTGACTCCACTGGGACACCCCCTGTCAAGAAGGAGCCAGTAAGGCATGCAGCATTCAGCCTGCACCTATGTAAAATAAAGAGCTGTGATCTCAGACAGTGTATTTTATTTAGTTTTTAAAGGAAAGCATCACATCCTCTCCCCAAAGGGCTACACCCTACTCTCATTTACACCACTGTCTCTCTGGTGCCCAGAAATCAAATTGCTGTAGAGCCAACTGGACTGGACCGAGGCCAAACGGGGCCCCAACACAGCAAGATCACAACTCTGCATGAGGACTAAACCCCCAGATAAATCTAGATACTGGTTTTGAATGGTTTATTTCACGTTTATTTGTCTCTGCAGTCAATGAGTCCATTCTGCATGGAATGTTATACAAACTAACCTTAAGGCTTTTATTTGTCCAGAGTCACACTCCCCCCTCCCAGCCCTTCCTGCCCAGCTCACTCGTGTGGATTATCTTTGGCCTGGTACATAATTCTTGCTAATGCAGCTGATTTAATAAAGTTGCCGTGCTGAGACCTGTTAGTATAACTCGATGCGTCATACCTGTCAGGTCCTAGTGCTCTTCTTCATTAGGATGTAATCTCATTACATCTCAATTACTCATATAAAGGACGCTTTCGCTGGAAAATCTTAATACTATTAGCGACATGAAAAACTCACAGTAAATAACATGAAATAAATGTGTCACCTTCAAGCAACTGAGTGTCAGTGGGGAGATTCAAATAAACAAAGATTAAAGTGAAGCAAATATATGTCCAAGGGGCTGCTAATTAAATAAAAGTCAACTGATGGGAAGGAAGAGAAAAGCAGCAGGGAAATCTGAAGCCAAAAGATTAAACCAGTACCAGTAAACCATACTGAAAAAAGGTTTCTGTTGCTGCAAGTGATTCTGTGGGTCACAGTCCAGACCACGAGCGGTCATTGGCTGTCCGTCTGCTAATAAAGTTTTTGTAGTTTTGGTAGGTTTGGGAGCGGTAACTAACCCGTGGAGATTCCTGGTCTGAGGGCAAACCGTTTTGGGAAACCTGTTCTCCTTTTGTCCCATCCCTGTTGGAGAGAGGAAGAAGAAAAGAAATTGTATAAGGTTCTTGGAAGTCACCCATCTTGTTCAATAAAATGAGATTTTCTTACTGAATATTAATTTAAGAAATTCACACATGTTCCTAAAATCATCAGGCCCAACTGAATAAATCCAGTGTGAAGTGATATCTAGACAGACTTTACTGACAGTTACCTTACAAATAAACCTCTTATTATCACATAAGCAATTTCATAAATGTCAATGTTCCATGGACACGGCTAAAAATCTGTAACTGATGCCCATCAAAGCAAAAAGCCAAGCTTGTTCAGAAACTGCAATTCATGGCCCAGGGGGTGTAAAACCAGCATTCCTACTTTTGGGCCAGGGATGCCTCAGCAGTGACAACTGGAAAATGGGAACTGAACAGGGAATTCAGGGGTTTGGGAGAGCTCCTGTCCCCATAAACCACCAAGTCTACTAACAAGGGTCATGTTACAAACCCATACAACCTCCCCTCCTTTAACAGCTCATTTGCAGCCCAAGGGTTCCCCGAGGGAAGTGTAGAGCCCAGCTCACCATTGCTGCTGGGAGTCTCCATCCTCTGCAACCTTGGACTCCGGAGTGGGCGGCTGCCTCTTCCGCTCCTCCTCCTCTTGCTGCCGACGAACTTCCAGCAGCTCCAGCTGGGAGAGGAAACATTTCTGATTTAAAAACACGGCTCATTTTTTATAGGGTGAAATAGAAACTAACAATAACTGTATGTTTTTCTGAAACATTACTGAAATTAAAGTGAATGGGGATAAAATTGGAAGGCATCAGTCTTTAAAGGTGTTAGTCATGCCAAATTTGTGGCACTGAATTTGTCAGGGAGGCATCAGGATCAGACCCTCTGACAGCACCCCACCTCTGGCCATTTTCCAACTCATTCTATTAGAACAAAACCCAGACAAACAAGAAAACAGCCCAAGTTATTAAAATTTCCAAATGTGACATCCTCTTCTGTGCTTGCCAAACACAGAAAAAAAATGTTCCCTGTCTGAATCCCTGAAATTACCCTTCTCCATAAAACCAGCCTAATTCGTGAAGATGCTGAGAAACTCCAGTTCCTTTTGTCTGCAGCCGTGACGCTCAGTGTGTGTGAAAACCCAGGCCACTTCAACTGTAGAGTCTAAAGCCAAATTGTTCTCCAAAGATGGTAAAATGCTCTCCAAGTATTAATGACTGACATTGCAGCTGTGTTCAGATTGGGGTTTGGGTTTTTTTTGCTTATTGTGTCTTACTAGGGGACAATACAGCCTTGCACTGGAGCAGTCACAACACATCAAATATCACTGTCACTGCCCCCTTCCCACAACTGTCATATATATATATATATGACCATATATAACCAAAAATAATTTGAAGTGTTTGGATCTGGGTCTCTTCACTCAGAATCCCCCTTCCCTTTTAGAGGCCAACCAGTACAGCAGAGGGCTGGAGCAAATTGCTCAGCTCTGAAATTTCCTTCTGGGTCATCACTCCCAGGCCCAAGACAGCTCCTGCTGATTCCTGAGGTCATTTATCATTTAAGCTTTTTCCTTGCAGGTTGTTGAGCTCAAATTAACCAGAGAGGGTTTTTTAATAAGGCTGGAAATACGAAACTTCAGGCTCTGAGTGGCTGGCTGAGGTTGATCAACAACAAACCAACAAATGAAGATCAGGTTGGTGATGCTGGGAGTTATTTCAAACCATCAGCCAAGAGGAAGATTCAGACACTCACCGTGGTCAGTCTCTCCAGTGCTGCAAACCTCTCATCCCAGGTAGCTGCAGATTTCTCAAACGCTTCGTGCCGCTTGATTAATTTTTCCACCTCATCAACGCTCTGCCCTATTTCACGACTGGACAGGTAGGGCTCCTGTCCCAGCAGCCAGGCCTCAGCCACACTTGCGTCTCTGGAGAACTGGTGCACCTCCAAAACTGAGCAGAGAGAGCACAGGTGTCACAAGTGCCATTAATGTCACAAAGAAGAGCATCATGAAATCAACAGGCAGCTTTGGGATTTACCTAAATACAGCTCAGGGAACAAAGTACATGTACTTGGCTAAGTGTTCCCCTTAGCTAAGTTCAGTGAGACTGATCATTGCAAAGACAGAAATTTCTCCTGTTGGCTCTGCTTTAAGGAAAAATGCAAGTTTCATTTTGCAAGTTTAGCGTGGTTTCTTTGTTCTAATCTGCTGTAACCTACTAACTTCTGCATAGAGGTTGGAATGTGACACCTACAAAACACAGCAGAGCTACTGCACCAAGCTCCAAATTTGATCATATAGAGCAAGACTTTTGGTGCAGGTTTCTTGGTTTCAAATTCTCCATTATTTAACAACCAACAGGTGTGAACCTTGCAGCTATTCCAGCACAAACACACTTCCAAGCACTGTAACGGGAAAGTGAGGAGCTGCAGGTTTTTTTCAACGCTCAGAAAGGCACAATGAGGAGAGTTTGATATGGCCCAGCCCAAAAGAAATCTAAGGGTGTCCTTACTCAGTCTCAGCCACTCCCATCTGTCTTCCCATTTGTCAATCATTTCTTTTCTCTTTTCTGTCAGCTGCAGGAGCTTCTCCTTGATCTGGATGGAGAGCAGAGAGCAGGGTTGTTACACAAGCACCAGGCAGCAACTCCCCCCCACCCTGCACTGACACTGCACAGTTCCTCAGGAAGTGACTTCACCGTGCAAACAACAGCTGCTTTTCTCTTCCAAGTATAAATAAATGTGACATTTCCATTAAAATATCACATTTGCATAAGCATTCATGTCTGTTAAAAGCTACAGCACCCAGAGTATTTGATAAAAGGGTGTAATGGGCAAACAAATGTAAATAGTGCAATCAGGCACTGAACCTTCTGCCCTTTTACAGTGAATAATGCAAAATGAGCTGCTCAGGATTGTTGCAGAAGCTCTCCCCTTCCTGAGAGGGAAGTGCCTCACAATGTTTTGTTATCCTTCCTTGCCCAAAGGGAGGCAGGAGAACCAAGGGCTATCCTCTGGCCTACACATATCAGAAAATAAATCAAAGCTTTAAGCAGTTGGATATGGTTCCCTTAATATTGCTTGAATCTACTCCCCACACAACAAACATTTGCCTGCTCATTCCCCTAGCAGGCCTCTCCATAGCATTCCATTTCCTCTGCAGGAAGTTCAGGCTGTCTCACAGCTGACTCTGCCAGTGCTCAAGGAAGACATCTTTCCATCCCAGAGCCATTCTCTTGGGGATGGAATGCAGCAGCTTCTTTGCACTTTGGGCTAAAAATGACACTTTAAATCTGTTATCCACCAGGAAATCCCAGAGTGAAGTTATACTCTGATTTCCCAGCAGCACATAAGTGCACACAAAGTGTCTCTGAAGTGACACTTGTCATTATTGCTCTGTGGGTGACACAGGGCAGGTTTCTCCCTTGGAAAGAATCCCCTGGAGCCCATGGCTGTGTGCAGGGAGCACGGTACCTCCTCAGATGCGTAGTGTTTCCTGGCCAGCAGAGACTTGCCAAGCTCAATGCACGTAGTGAAGCTGTCATTTCGGGCATCAATTTCTGCTTTGATTCCCTGGTGATTGTTCATGAGGAGTTCCACAGATGAAACATCCCTAAAATGACCAGAAACACAGATTTCAGATTTAACAGCTGCTGCATTTGCAAACTGACCCACAACTCAATGAGGAAAAAATTGATTCCTAGATTGTCTTTGTCGTTCAGGAAGCCTTTCCTTAGGAACAGCACCATTCTGGCCTGAATCAGAGATCAAATAACCCCAGTGTGAGACCAAATCTCTTTGGGTACAATTTCCCAAGGCAATTATTCCAGCAGCCACCCACAAGTTGCTGCAGCAGCAGGCTCTGAAAACCACTCTCAGTGATACTGAGCCCTGTAGATGTTCCCCAGCTGACCTGCAGCCTTATCTTTGGATGGAGAAAGATGCCTCACATTACCTTGGCTTTTCCTGGGCCTCTATCTGCCGGATGACATCTTCCATCCAGAGCATCAGATCTCGAACCATGCTGAAGAAGCGGAATTTGTCTCCTGTGTCCACCAGCCTCACCCTGCGGCCCTCACAGGCATCCAGCAGTGCCTTCCATGCCTCCAGAACCTCGTTTTCCCTCTTCTGGATGTCATCAGCCTTGTCCCCAGCGTAGGCAGCCTGGAGGCGTGCTGCATCCTCCTGCAGCTGTCGCACCTTCGGAGGGTCAGGAGAGACAAAGCCATCAGTGGGTGTGTGACTCCTGAGTCACAAATACAGGGACACTTATCGGCTAGTTCATCACTTGAGGGGCTTTCTAAAGTCACTGCAAATGCATTTCGTCTGTCAACACTAGAAAGGTCTGTGGTAAACCAGTATTAACCCTCAGAGAACACTGTAGGGTCAAGGGACCCCCAAAATAGCAAAGATTTTGCCTGAACCCTCTGCAAGACACAGTGTCAAAACGAAGTGACTGTTACATGTCAGGGCAAGTGGGGACCATTTTCATCATCAAATTCCCTTCCTCTCACATAAGGGACAAAGGCACCTGGGAACTCTGTATCCAAACCACTGCTGCAGCTCACAGAGGTCAGTTTTCAAAAACACAGGTAATGACTTCAAAGTGAAGAAAATGTGGAAATGTTAAGAACCTTCTCCTATCAGAAATCTTTTCCTTACAAATACTGTCTTGGGACAGCAAATGCTAATTCCTGACTGTTTTCCATATATTTCAAGCCAGGAAACATTCCATTACCTTTTGTCTAATAATTTTTTTTTAACATGAAATCAAACAGCTACAGGCACAGAGGCTATGCCTCTCTCCACCTCTGCGCTCTGACTGTTTCACCCAGAAATTATCCTAAGTGCTTTCCCCACAGCTATGTGCTGTGATTACATATTCCTTCATTTAGATCTTGATTATAATTACTTTTTTGAGAGACTAGGATTGATGTTTTGTGTATGTCTCCCATTTTCTGTATAAAATCTACAGTTTCTGAAAGTAAAACACCTGGAAAATCAAATGCTTGCTCCATCTCCTTTGTTTTAGTGTAAATTGCAACATAACCAAGAATTGGCTGGCATAAAAAGCTCTTTCCTGACCTACTGGAATGAATACAGTCAGTTGTAATTCCTCCATTCCTTAAGCAACTTGTTCCCTTTCCAAATTCTCCTTGTGGCAGCTGACTGTTGTATTTTGATTTAGAATCTCCCCCTGTGCTGTATGAGCAGCTGCCACCTACTACTTGGTACACCTTGGCTTCAAAGGATTCAGAATTAGATCAAGTTTGGATGTTTTTAAAAATCTTAGCCTGAACTGTGGATTTTAAATCTCTTTTGCTCTTGGGAAGCACCAAGAAAAGCAATATTTAATTCAGAATGCCCAGGTTCATAACCAAGTCAGAAAGCCTCTGTGTAAGTCTTTGCCTCTCAGAAAGGAAAAATAAACACTGCCTGGCACAAAGGGTTTGATTTGGGCTTTTTGCTGTTTTTAAAAACAAGAAAAACCCCAAACTGACAACCAAAATAAAACCAAACCTCAAAAAGTCAACCAGGCTTATACATTCCTTCATATTTTGTACTTTAAATCAGCACAGAAGCTCTCTACCTTTCTCTTTTCTTCTTTAGTCAAGGACAGGAAATGGAATAACATCCAACAGTTGCCAACAGGTTCAGAAGGCCATGTACTTACAGATTGCTACCTTAGATACCCAACAGAATGCAATGACAGGGCAGCAGACAGACAGATAAGAAAAGGATGCAGGTGAGGTTATTCCCACAGCACTACACGTGGGAAGCAGCTGGCAGCACCCCATCTCCCAGCCACCGAGGGGCCAAGGGCAACAGCAAACTCTGCAGCTCAGGCTCCCACACCCACCGTTCATCTGCCACACACCTGGGTGCCCAGGGCCTGGATATCGTGCTCGAATGTCGTGTGCATTCTCTGTAGTGTTTCCACTGTGTTTTGGTCTCTACCAAGCTCCTCGGGCAGTTTCTTATGTTTGTCTTGGATACGCCCTAAGATCTCCTTGGCATCGTGGTAAAATTTGTGCAGTTCATAAGAGGCTGCAAGGATTTGTGTTCTCGTGTCAATGAGCTCCAGGAGATCTGCCCAAGCCTCATTGAGTCCATCCTTCCACTCGGCGATAGTGGCGGCGTCCGAGTGGCCGGAGTTGATGAGCTCATCTGCCATGTGGTTGACAGTGTCCACCCGCTCTTGCCCGATGTTCCCGGTGTCCCGGGCGAACTCCCGGAACCGCTCCTGCAGCATCTGCAAGGCACACAAAGAGCCTCACACAGGGCTGTGGCTACAGAGAGACCTGAGCCAGCCAAGCCAGCCCCGTGAGCAGCACCCAGAGAGGGCCCCTCCAAGGACTCACCGTGACGTGTTCGTAGTCCTGGCCCAGCTCGTGGGACCCTGCCACCACCTCCCTCTCGGCGATCCACTGCTCCAGGTCGTCCACCTCGCGGTTGAGCTGGAACAGCCGGTGCCTCTCGTCCAGCTTGCCCCTCCTCTCCTCAGCCAGGTCCTTCAGGCCTGCATAGAGCTTGTCCACCTTGGACTGGCGCATGCTGATGCGCTCGCTGCAAAACCAAACAGCACTGAGTCTGCACTGCCTTGGCAAGCAAAACCAAATGAGGAAAACTGCAAGGAATTAAAGCCACTCAGGGTATTTAATCCACAGAATACACATCTGCTGCAGGCAGAAATGGGACTCAAGACACGCTGGGCCGAGCCTCTGCTGGCAGAGGTGACAGCAATAGCTGGGAAGCTTGTCTGTCCTGTACTGTAACCCCATTGCTTTAGAGAGGGGAGCTGGAATCCAGCTCTCCATTTGTCTGGCCACAGATCACACCAGAGTCTTCTCCCAAAGCTACAGGCAGGATCTGAGCTGCTGAGGCAGGGAGCAGTTCCTTTTCAGTTAAACTCTACTTCAGAGTTCAGCAGCACTCATGGGTTTCTTACCCCCTAAAGCACAGCATTTGCACAAGGGATGAATATTTCTGTTTGCTCTATCTCTAGCCTCTGCTTTGTCTGAGCCATACAGTGCTGTCAAAGTGCCTTCCCTCTGCCTTGTAAAGCTGATGATGTTATTCCAGTACTCAGACAGCTCAGCCAGAAAATGTGCTTCATCAGAAGCAATCATGACCACAAGAGAGTGCTTTAGAGTTAAATAACAACCACCAGAGGCAGAGTGTGTCTGTCCTAGGCCAGTGCCACCTTCCAGCCTGTGCAGGCTGCGTAGTTAAACACATCAGCTTCAGAATGGAATCAGTCTTGTAGCTGAAGCCACTGGAGAATTCTGTCTGCTGAGCTGCAGTTCTTACAGCAAAATGGTTCTTAAGCTTCCTGAGTTCTCCCCCAGGGAAAGCCATTTATGAAAGAGGAGACAAATTTACCAAAAGTAAGATGTTAATGTGCCCATGTTTAAAGAATCTGATTCCAGGCTCTGATTCTGCTGGAATCTCAAAGAGAAGAGGCAGATCTTGGGGAGCACTGCAGGAAAATAAATGACAATGACCTTCCTTGCTCCACCTCTGTGAGGTTCAGCAGTGCTGGAAGACCTGACACTGCAGCCTTCACAGGGGACACAACAGACAGGTACTCCAGGTGTCCAGAACCACCAGAAATCAGCAGCTGCACATACTGACCCCATCTGTGGCCAAATCAGGGTGGTCCAACACACACCTTGAATTGAGTGAGGCTGAACTCCTCTTCCTCTGTATGAGCTTCTGAGCTACTTACTCTTTGCTGTGGTCTTTGTGTGTCAGAACTACCAAATGAAGGGACTGAATTACTAAAAATGGCAATTTTTAATTTTTGCCAATTAAAAATGGCAGTTAATACCTTTCCGGGTGATTATCTGCCACCAAAGTTCTGCTGGTCTTTGAAAGCTGGTGCACAGTTTCAGCGTAATCTTCTACAGCTTGTTCCAAAATCTGGTGTTTCTTCAGCATGGACACTGCACTCTGTTCATCCTGTAAGGGTGACAGAAAATGACAGGAAGAATTATAAGGAGCTACTCCCAAGTACAGCTTGAAGACAAGTCCTTCTGCCAATGGTATAGAACAGTTGATGCCACAGCAAATGGTACCTCCAGAAAGCAAAATAAAGAGTGAAAGAGATAATGCATCAAGCCCTCTGGGGTGCAGAACAAAATTACATCAGCTGGGCATTGAGCATGTTGAGTTTCCTCTTCTAGAAGCCTTTTGTGTTCCCACAATACTGGTATAGGGCTCAGAAACATGGAACAGATTAAGACACACCACTTGTCAGGCATCTCAACGACAGCATGGGGCAAAGAAAAGAAATCCTGTACAGCCCATGCCAATGGACAATCCACCAAAGTGTCTGGAGAAGTTCCAATCAAAACTTTTAATGCGCTGTTATAGCTAAGAAAAACAGCCCCCTACTCTCAGTGTTAACTGATATTGTCAATAAATCTTTTCAATACAATATTTCGCATAGAGAGCTATTCATAATAGATAAAACAGAAAACAAGCCATTTTTAACTGGAGACTGAGCACCTGTGGAATGTGTTCTCCAGATACAAAGTTGAGCTTTATTTTACCAGGGTAGTGAACATGGTGCATTTATGTTGGTAACAAACAAGCTTCAGCACTAACACCTCCTTGGAAAACAGGAACTTGCATTCTCTTTGGTATGGTCTGAAGCTGGGAGTCAAAGCTGATGGTCACTAGGAGTCACCAAGGCTGGTGACAGTGGTGGCAGCTGAGTGATCACCAGGCCCTGTTTCACAGCCAGGTGCACTGTGCTGTCATTCAAAACTAACAGAAAACTGGACCTAACTGGACCACACTGGCAATCCTGAGCTTGCAGTGAAGGCAGGCACAGAGTTGCCCTCTGCAACGTGAGGATGTTTCCCTGGCTCCACACAGCACAGCCTAACCCGCACACTATTACAGATGTCAAGAACAGATAGAAGCTGTGATCGCTTGAGGCTTCACCAGGGAGTTACATTTGTTTATGTCACCATTCCATTGTGCCACATGAAATTATGTCACCTGCCTCCCCCTAGCAAAGCAATTAATCCCAAAGTACTGTCAGTGTGGAGCTGCTCACCTTGGCTTTCTCTTCTGACATCATGTAGAGCTCCTGCTCACTCATCCAGGCCTCAGCCTCGGCTGCATCGAAGTAATACTGCTGAGCCCTGTGAGACTCCTCCAGGCGCTTGTGGCGCTTCTCCGTCTCCTCGATGAGGAGGTTCCACAGCTGCTTCAAGTCTGCAAGTCTCTGCTGAATGACTTCGGCATTGGGGCTGCTCTCTGTGATAATGTTCTGACTCCTCTCGAAAATGTCATCGATACGAGGCTGGTGGCCCTGGATTTCTTTCTGAAGGGTCTACATGGGAGAAAATTGACCGATGAGACAATGCACAAATGAAAAGAAAATGCAAGTCAGGGGTCTTAACTCCAGAGGGGCAGCAAAACACTCACCTCATGTGGACAGCCTGGGGCTGTGCCACCTCCTGTGCTCACACCACAGCACCCATTGTTTTACCCCAAACATTTCCTTCCCCAGTTAGTCAGCACTAAGGAGAAATAGCAGGTGTGGAGTTCTAACAGCACCTACTTACCTGATTTTTCTTTATTAGTAGCTGCACAGTCTGGAGGTTGTGTCCATGATCAGTAGATGTAGCTATGGGCATCCTCTCTCCAACCCACAACTGAAAGAGAGAGAACACATGATTTCAAGCAACCCCAGATACAGTTGGGGCAGCAGAGAGAGGCTGGTGCACATGAGCTGCAGAAAGCAGCAGTCTTCCACCAATTTCCTACTGGCTGGGGAATGGGATTTCTTTGATACTCACAATTTCATCTTCCACATCCCGGTTGAACTGGTGGATCTCTTTGGAGGCCAGCAGGTTGGCCTTCCTCTCATTCAAAGGCTCCAGCAGCTCCAAGAATTTCTTTTCTACAGTAAGGCGTTTGCCGTCGACTTCATCTGTGCTCTTGCCCTCCTGGCTCAAAGCCCTTGCCTGGCTTTGCAGCTCCTCTATCTCCTTCTTACGGACATCCATTTGATTCTCCAGCATCTAAACAGAAACATGGCAAAAAGGTCCTGAAAACCGGGATGAAAGCTGTTGATATGGTTAGGGCACATCAACAGCATCCTCAGAAGGGAGAACAGATGCTGGTCAGTGAGGATTTACCATGTTAATAATTATTGTCTGATTTGTTGCTGGATGTATTACTTGTTCTTCTTAAAGATACATGAAAGAACAGGAAGAAAGAAAAGCAATTCTTTCTTTTCTAAACTGAAAGCCTGCCCTGCCTGTTCCTTTGAGTGCAGGTATCTGCTGCCTGTCCACTGCACCCCATGCTCTGTTTACCTGCTGCTTCTTCAACAGGATGTTGACACTGGTGAGATCTTTCCCGTAGTCATCTGACTGGATTTGGCTCTCCAAACCATTCAGCCACTTATCCAGGTCTGCACAGCTCTGGGTGAAAAGCTCTGCCTTGTTTGCATCAAAGAGACGCTGAGCCTTGGTCTGGGTAGTGGATTCAAGCTCATCCCACATTTGGTGGAGTCCCGTCAGCTTCTCCTTCACCACGGCCTCAGTCTCTGGTTTCTCTGCAATGAGCTGCATTCCCTCCTGCAAAGCAAAGAGCAACAAATAGTACCTGCTGGGGAGCACTCACAGCCCGTTAGGGCAATTATCCTGATTAATAAGCACTCAGGATTCTTCATCTGCTGCCATCATCAACCACTCATTTTCTATCTCCAATTATCCAGTGACTCCATCCAGAACATCAGCTCCCAGGTCCCAGTGCTGCCTGGAAGAGGGTTTTTAGCAATGGGAAGGTCAAGCCATGCCTCCTTTCTCTTCTCCACTGCACATGTTCCCCAAAGGGAGCTCCTGGGGCCACGGCTCAGGCAGGATGGAGCAGGGAGCTGAAGCTACACACACTGGGTGTCCTGACGCCCCAGCTTCTCAGGATCACATCACCAGAGAACCATGAACACACAGCATAATGCTAGGAGAGTTTGGGAAGTGTTGTCTTTACTCTATTTATCCTTCTATCTGTGCATCTGGGTGCAGATAGGAGTGCTGCCCCCAACCTAGCACATTCCATATGAAAGTTAATCCAGGGACTGTCACAACTCTGTACATAACCCTGGTCCTTTGCTGCAATCTGATTTTTCAGAGGCAAAGGAGAAGGATGTATTAGCATCACTAAAAAGGAACTTCCAGTACTAAGAGCAGCCTTCTAATTACACCATTAAAGGGTATTGCTATTTGTAGATCACAGAAAAGCCTCTAATGGGATATAGAGTGCCAAAGTGGGAGAGGAAATGAGCAATTAAGCTTACACTGAACAGAAACCCACTGTCAGAGCTGAAGAGACTCCTCAGTGCTCCAGAGCTGCACAGGAGAAATGGGGGGGAAAGTACAGCTCATCACAGTGTATTAAGGCTTCAAATAACTTGATACAGAGCTGTGAATCTTAATTAATCACAAAACTGGATGTTCTTCACCTCATGCCCTAATTTTGCATGAGGAAAGGCAGCTTGGTTATAGTTCTGAATTAATGAAAGCCAGCTTAGCAGCACAGATGAATAAACTCATCTATTCCCTATATTTTGTTGTTTCCTAGGCAGTGCTTCTACTTTATTGGCTCAAATCCCAACATTTGCCCCACTTACCCTTTGGATATGAAATTTAGGCTATGCCTTCCTTGTGGCAGATAGGAAAGACTGGACAAAACTAAACTGGCACCTTAGCCAATGTCTGAGTGAATGTCTTGGATAAAAGCCTTTTAACACCGGTGAGGAATAAAATGGGTTGGATGAAGACACAATGCACCAGAAATCTCCTTTAGCCTCAGCTGTGGGGTGATTTAAGGACCAGTTCTGCAGAGGAGCAGATCTCATCTCTGTGCACAACCACCCTGGACAAAGATAGGGGCATTTTTCAGATGTTCTTTACTTACCTTTTCAATCTTCTCCAGCCACTCTTTGTTAGATGCAAGCTCTGCCATGAATGCCTGATGCTTCAGCCACTTGCTGTGCAGGTTCCTTGCCTCATCATAGGACATATCCTGGGCTGTGAGCATCTTCTCATTGATCCAGAGGGACAGCTGGAAAGGAAAACACATGGAGGTGTGAGGAAACCTTCCTGGTGTGAAATAATGCAAAATGCCTCCAGACCAAGGATAAAGAGTTGTGTGAGATTCAGAGACTGCTCTTACTCAGGGGTTTAGTCAGGGTTCAGTCAAGGATCTGCTCCTTCAACAGTTCAATTCAAACATCCATCTCCAATACATAAATAACCCGTGATTCAAGCAGAAAGGAATCACCTCTGTGATAAGCAAAATCAAACACACAGGTCTCACCCAGTTCAATAGCAAGAGAAACAGGAACTCATGTCCTACTTATTGGTCAGGTGGTTCTGTGGAGATTGTTGGAGATGATTTTGTACCATTAATTCACAGCACATTTGTACCTTTTACCCTCAGTCTTTTCTCTGTATAGGTTTACATAAGTAATTTGTTTATTTATCCAATCTCCTGGAGTGTTTTGGTACTGGAGACTTTCCTTTTCCCATTATATAAAATCCAAGGCTGTTTTCTATCTGATTTTCAGCAAATACAAAGGCACTGGGGACAATTTCCATATCACCACTAGAGAAAACCAATACTTTAAGAGACAGTTGATTTGCCAAGTGCAAATGGAATGTGAAAATGATCCTAGCAGCCAACATCACATTTCCTCCCAGGGTGAGTCTGACTGTTTCATCTATCCCTGAGGTGTGGATAAAAACCACATTCACAGGAATGTTTATAGAATTTGAAAAGGTCCATTTTCTGCATATTTAGAGCGGAAAATGTCAAAACAAATCTCAGCTTGGTTTCTAGAACAGCACTTGGGTGAGCAAGCAGCCCAAAAAGGAGAGGAACAGAGGCCTCTACTGTGTGCTTAGGACACAGGGCAACAAATTCCATTGAACACTCATGAGCCTCTTTACAATTGCCCCTTGAAAGTTCAATTGTCCCTTAAATGCACTCCTCCCCAAAAAGGGAAAACTTAGCAGAGCAATTACAGAAACTCCTCATTGAATCTTCCCATCAAGTCTAAACAGAAAAATGCTCATGTTAGTGAAGAGCTCTGCAGGCAGAAGTTTACATTAGAACAGGCTACTGTGCTGCTGAACAGTCAAAGGCCAAGTGGAGATTAGGATATAACCCAGAATTAGTGGTTTTACTCCTGCCTTTCTGGGGAGGAGACAGCTGCTCTGCTCTGCAAATTGCACTGCTTGGCTTTCACTGTTTGCTTTTACTCAGCCACAGCATTAAGGCTTCTGGGGATTTAAAAGTGCTTCCCAAGGAGAGGCTGGATCATTCCTGTTACCAGCTGGGGGAGGCAAGGCAGGGACAACATGTGGTTCACAGCCAGGGCCTGTCAGGATAAACCCCTCGGAGCACAGAAATGCAGAGAAAGTATTTAAGGGCTCACTGCTAAAATCTGGGTTTTGCAACCACTACAGGCACTAAAAGTCAGTATCTTGAGTGAGAAAGTGGATTTTCAGAAAATAATACAGTTTCCTAAATTGCTTCAGCATGACACTTGGAGTATTTATTTCTCCAGAAGTTGTTAAGGCCAGGAGAGGATGAGGCTTCCTCCCATCCTTCGCACCTGTCCACAAGATCCTGTTCCTGCTCCTGGCTCCCACTCTGCAGTGCCAACCCAGCAGGAAGGAAGGGAAATGCAGAGATAAGCCCTTGTGAGCCTGGGACAGCAGCAAGGCAAGGGGAAAGAAAGGGCTCTGAGTGCCCCTGCCCTTCCCAGGCTGTGCCAGGAGCCAAGCTGCCAGCTCATCCTGCGGGGAGGCTCACATGGCAAATCCTGCCAGCACACTCCAGGAGAGAAACCTCCAAGTGCGGAGCCTTGCCAAGAGCTTTCACCATGTCCCTGGAGAAATGAGCTCAGACAGTGCTGGGACTTCCAAGCACTCAGGGAAGGTCAACTGTAAACTCCCTGAAGGTGAGCTGAGAAAGAGCAGGAAGTCAAAGAGAACTAAAAGGCAACATTTATCACATCTCCTCCACTCAGGATTTTCTGCTGTCACTGTTTTATTCACTCAGCAAATTTATTTAACGCATTTGTATTAGTGCAAGAAACAGCCAGAAAAGCAGCATCCCAGGACTAACCTGTGACAGCATTTCTGACTCTTCACAACAACAAAACCTGCTGTTTTCCCTCAGCTGTGACCCCAGAGGGGGGTTTAGCACTGCTGAGCTGCTGTGAGAAGCATTATCTGACTCTGCTCCCTGGCTCTGCAGGAAGGAGTGAGGGGCAGGAGGTCACACTCATGAACACCTCAGCACAGGGTGATAGTGACAGTGTGGCTGCCCAGGGAAGGGAAGGGCTGCAGAAAACACTCTGCCTTTCCTCAGGTTACACACAGATGGGAAACTGTCCCCCAGGCAGCAGCGGGCACAAAGGCCAAAGGATCACTGATGGGTGAAATGGGGACTGGCTCAAAGCTGTTCCCTAACAATTCCCAGCTTCACAGGCAGTGCCAAGGAGAAAGCCAAGGGGGAGGTGTTGCCTTGGCTCCCTTCCAGCCCACAGGACAGTGCTGCTCCATCACTGCTCCATCACAAACCCTCCAGCCCAACAGAGGTGTCAGCAGGCCCCACACTGCCATAAATTCTGAGTTTTCTCAGGAAACATCCCTTCAATTATCACCAAAGCTAATGTCCTCTCAAAGAGGATTGGAGAGATCCCTGACATTTGGGTAATTGTAAGTTTGTCTTTGAACCGCGTAGTGGAGATATCCCTGGTTTAGGGGCTGGAGGGAAACAAGGGAGAGGAAAGGCATTCAGGCAGCCAACACTAGAGCTTTTATGCTTTCCTTTTTCTTCCAGTGATATAGGGGGAAAACCAGATCCTAGGGAACACACCCACACTGACACTGACGTCAGGAGAGCCCTGAGAGCCAGGGCATCTTTGTACCAGAGCTGGCACAGGGGAAGGAAGAAGCTGCTGCTAATAACAGCACAATTTTTGCTAATCTGTTGTGTTCTAACTACCAAGGAAGGAGCATTTGAAGGCGAGCTCATGGACAGCTTATGCAATGCTGGGAAACAGATTGAATCCCGGCAACCAAGCAGCAAACACTACTTGCCCAGTTTATGATCAAAACCTCACAGGCAAAGCTCTTTATGATCTCCCAGTACTCCATGAAATAACCTGAAAATTGCTTGATTAATTCCTTGTGCCAGGAACAAGAGTATTCCAAACTTTAAAATGTTGTCTTCAGTGTAAACAGTCCATGTAAGTGATTAGAAAATCTGGAAAGAATTTCTTTTTTCAAATGTTGTAATACGTAACAGTTTTAAACACATGTAAACTATCAGGTGAATCACACATAAATGACCCAGCTTAATCTTGCTCCTTTTTTATTCTTAACCTGCTATTCTTTTGACTTATGTTTGCTAGAAATCACTTGAAATCCCCCGCACCAGGCCACATACATCTGTACAGCTGTAGACAAAATTCTTAGGAAGTGCACTGCTAATGCCACCACATTCCACATGGTTATAATTTATACCACAGCAGAAAATCTTCACTGCTTTTGACAATTTTCCATGTCTTTAGCTTATATGACAAAAGACAATCTGGTTCATGAGAAAAGAAAGAACATTCTTTTTTGCAGTGGTGTGGTCAGGGGGGGTTTTTACGTTTACTCCACACTAAATGCTACTGGATGACTGAGCTTTCTAGTCCTCATAAAACATGGAGTAAGAATGCTCTTCTGCAGGATGCAGCTTTCAGCAATAAAAGTGAAAGGCATGATTTACCTCTTGGCAATCCTGAAGAAACTTTTGGAGATCCCTGTTATCTTTCAGTCTCATCAGAAGTTCACTGGCTGCTTCACGGTTCTTCCTATGTCTGGTCAGAAAAAAAACAATAGAGAAAGGAAATGAAACAGGCATTTCATGAAAAACTGTCTCTTGGTTTCTGGAGCCTCTTTGGACTACAGGTGCTGATAAGTTTGTCGTGTGTGTCCTTTGCTGCCTTTCAAAGGACATTTTGGAATGTGTTATTTAATGGGCTCACTGAAGTTCAGCATCTCCTTGTTTTTGTGACCCATTTAAATACACACAGAGAATTCTGAAGCCAGCAGGGTTTCACAACGTGCTATGGACAGAATTTGGCCCACTCATTTCAAGCCCACGGGAGAGTTCAGGCTGTTTGCCAAAAAACATAAGAAAACTGCAAATTGCAACAATAAAATGACGTTGTGTGGCCCTTGCAGGGTGCACCTGCTGGAATGCTCTTTGTAAAACACCTTCAGCACCTCCTTGTCCTGCACAAAGCTGAGCTGGGCCACAGAACCTTCCCAAGGCTGTGTTCAACCACACAGATTGTGTAGTTCTGCACACAGAAGCTTTATGCACTTGGAACATATTTTTCAGAGTGTTCAAGAGCAGCCAGAAGAGAAGGAAAGGTTAATCCAGAAGCCCTAATTTGATTCATCACCGTTTGCCCCTTGAAGGATGAGTCATGCTGGCAATCTCAAAGGTTGTGGTGGGTCCTTCAAATGGAATGGGGCTGATTCCCAAGGTACCTCTGGGCATGTTTTAAAAATGCTTAATTTGGAGTAGTTATCCCTGTCCTTCCATCCTTTCATTATTTATAAAGCAATTTGCAAGGAAGAGACAGAGTAACGAAGATAATTTTTATTTACTGCTCATTGTGCTAGGCTTGCTCCTATTGCACTGTACAGAGGTTTAAAGTGAAATATTGCTGCCATTTGTAATAAGATAAATATGGATTGAGAGTTGGAAATTATTTTAAAGGGTGGCAATTTATAAGATGAGCTCAGCACATGCTGGCAAAAGCTAAATAAATCCATGTTAGTGGAGATCCCCAGAGACTCATGATACTCCAGAAGACCATAAATTACATGCTGATGACAACTGGATTATGACACCACTTTTCCTGACCTGCAGTAAGTTACCACAGCAAGCTCTCTGGCACCAATTTAGTGACTTCAGAAACACAAGGAATACTTGGAGGTACATTTTCTATAAAAGCCAAAGGTCTGTAGGCAGAGGAATAAGAGAAAACCTTTTACAGGACTACAATTCACTTCTCTTTGGCCTCAACAACTGCCTTCAAACAACCTGGCAAGCAGCATCTCTATAGGTATAGTCAAGAAAATGATTTATAGATTGGATGGCAAGGAAGACACATGGAACCATCAAAGCAAGAGCCTGGAGTCCAGGCCCAGGTGAGGCTGAGGTTTTGACAGAGGGAACACAAAGGAAAAGACACAAACTGTGCCTGAGGAAAAACCTCTCTAATGAAGCAAACATCCCCAGGTTTGATTCCACTCTTTCTTGGCTGGCTTTTGTGTGCCAGGGCAAACACACTGCATTACTCAGGTTGTTAAAATGAAGCAAAGAACTGCTTGGGTGATTATATCAGGCTGATTTCAGAGATTTAAGGCTAGATTACATTACAGACTCATGTATTCTGGAGAGGACGTGAAGTTAAAAGGAGAACTTTCATGGTGCTTGAATAGATTTAAGATAAGTACAGAAGTTCTTACATTGAGAAAACTGGAATTTTAAAAAACTAATAAAAATATCTCCCACAGAGTGTTGGAAATTCTGACTGGAAGGACTTTAAAGGAAACCATGCAAGGATATCAAACAGATGATGCCATAGCATAACAAATACGATCTTTGGTGCTTAGAGCTGTGTAACTGTACAAGGTTGTTTTGTTCAAGATGACCTGGAGTGAGACTGGACAATGAGTTTTCTCTGAAGAACAGGGCTGAACCATAACAAGGTAGAAGCATTTTGAGGATGGGCACTGCTGGAACAGACAGGAATTCCTGTGTTTTCATCACTGATGTATTTTTATGGGAATAAAGGACTTTAAGAACTTATTTAGTCTGTTCTCCTGCTCCAGCCTGGCTGTAACTAAACATTAACTCCTTGTTCAAATATCCCTAAATCTTTTTAAAGAATTCACACTTAAGGTTGTCAATGACTGCTTCTTATTAATTTGTTAAAACAGTTTGTGGAAGAAGAATAGTTTGCTCTGCAGACTCCAGTTATTT
This sequence comes from Drymodes brunneopygia, assembly GCA_013400955.1. NCBI lineage: Eukaryota > Metazoa > Chordata > Aves > Passeriformes > Petroicidae > Drymodes > Drymodes brunneopygia. The sequence goes on from VZTZ01013625.1 coordinate 687,679, forward strand.
AGAATGACTTTGAATTCTATATCACACGTATGACTTACACCATAAGTGTAAGATCTGTTCATCACAAGGAGGTGTCTGACACAAATTAATCCTGAATTTGCCCAGTGTCCTCAAGCTGACTCCCAGAGGCCCCTGAGAATGCTGACAGTGCTGAAAACTGACAAAACCACTTGTGGTTTAACTGTAAGCCTGTGGGTTTCAAAGCCTGTGCAGAAGTAATAAATCTTACACATGGTGTGAATGCAGCTGCCTGCTAGGAGTCCTGAGATATATGAAAGGCAGTTTTAGCTTCTTTCATTGCTCCAGCAAATGAGGCACTGTCCCTTCTGAATGGGCAAGAACAAAACTTACTTCTGTTCTCTGTTGAGCAGAAAGTTGCACAAACACAAAAGTTGATGTAAAACAGGCTCAGATCACAACTTGTGCCAGATCAGCCACTGTCATTAGACTAAATCTCCCTTGCAGAATCAGAGGCCATGAGCAGGCACATGGAGAGGGGCAGTTCCCCAATACCGTTCCAAGAGAAAATGGAGGAGAAAATGCTTCAGGGCAGCAGAAGTCATCCAAGCAGGGACAGCTGCAAAGGGAGCCCAGCTTCTTCCCCAGCTGGAAAAGCCAGTTGGTGACAGCTTGATGCAAACCCACTTTCTTCTTCCCTCACCCTTACTCCATGTCCTTATTCCAATTCATTCTTGCCTGTGAACTGCCCTAAAAGGTTGTGCTGAACTGTGTTTTTCCTATTGCACCTTCCTCCCCCTTGTGTCATCCCTACTGAGATGGGAACCATCCCAGGGCAGGGCCTGTCTCCTGCACCGGGGCCAGTGGGGTCTCCTTGGGAACAGCTCAAAAGCACAACTGCAAAACCCACTCTGAACAATACCAGCAACTACAAAGAGCTCCCTATGGGAAGTATGGAGCCACTGCATATATTTGTGCTTGTTTGTTTTGGTCCTTTGTTAGACATCCAGGTGGAGCTGGGCTGGGAGAGCCACTTTTTGTGCAAGCAAAGAGGCTTCCTTTGCTACCCCTCCCAGTGCAGGCAGCCCCAGGGCTTTGTTCTGGAGGCTTATCAGTCCCCCAGACTCAGGGAGCAATCACACGGATTTCCGGGATAGCAGCACCGGACAGTTTTTGCAGCGCTTGGCATAAATAACTTTGGAATTGAGGAAATGCTCAGTTCCAGTAGGAACTCCAGCACACGTCCCCTGGGCAGGACAGCAGGGACAGCAGCTGCACTGGGGTGACAGCCACCAGAGCCTCTGCAGAACACACAACACAGGCTGGAGCTGTCTCTCCAGCCATCTCAGACAGGGCTGCAAGATGCAGCTGGCCATTTGCTGTGATATCCTTGAATGCTTTCTTTTAATATTCCAAAAGCTGCAGAAAGAGAACACCTGGCCAGAAGGCTGGGATCAAGCTCTCCTGCTTTCCTAAGTGGATGGACAAACTTAGAGAGGAGGGCCCTTAGAGAGGGTAAATGAGGAGAATCACTGTCCTAGTTGTCCCCTTGATTGCTTTCATTTAATGTCCTCTTCCTGGCCTTTGCAGATTCTCTCTGGGATCTAGAGCCCAGCTGGTTAGAGAGAGAATGGAAACATGGGGTACCCTGGGGGTTCAGCTGTCAGAGGCCCTCAGCAAGCTCTGGGAAAGGAAGAGGTGCCTTTCCTGAAGCCAAGAGGCATGGCTAAAGTGGGTGCACACACAGTGGGACATCTCTGCCCAAACAGGAAAGGTACAGCATTTTCTGAACTACTTCAGTTCAGTTTCTCCTTGGAGATGAAGGCACCTGGAGAACTCTGAGTTTACCAGCTGTGGGGGGATGCAGATCTGATGGGAGGGTCATCAGTGACATTTCACAACTCACTGCTGTGTTCTGACACTCACAGTGCCTTGAAAGACTCCACTGTTATCCAAACCAAAAGCAGAAAGGACAACAGCCATCAAAACTGAATATTTGAGTTTCAAAGCAAAAGAAACTTTTAATGTTCTGTAGCATCCGTGCCACAGCCAGAGAGAGAAAGCAAAGGACTTGTTCTGGGATGAAAGACACGCTTGTACCAGTACTTCCTAATCTGATCTCAGAGGGGCCAGACAAGCTGGAAGAGGCGATCAAAGGCGAGCGGGTGGGGTGGATGCAATGCCAATTCCACCCTGGCAGAGCCACATTCCTTCTCCAGAGCAAGGACAGGAATACGTTACTGTAATTACACAAGCTCGGGGGCAGCACAGGAAACTGAGACTTGTGGAACCAGACATAGCCAACTGCTATAGCTCCCACCAGAGCATCAGGTCTGTTCATACTCCAAGAACTACACAGCAACACTCAAACAGCCAAATTCTGGGTAGGGAGCTCATTACCTACCAAACCTCTAGAAAGTAGGAAAGGTATTATTTAACTAAGATTAGCCTGGCACATTCTTGAAACATGACAGTTCCTATTTTTCCACAAGACAAAGAAAACAGTCTGGAACAGACATTTTCTAAGCTGTTACTTTGCCTTTGAATCCTGGTAACAGGGTATCTCTCAGAGAACAGAATTACAGCAGGAACAGCTATATTGTACCATTGTTCTGCCCCTACCTGTCATCAATAGAGTCCACTTTCTCCTGGATTTTGTCAGAGTTAATGTTCCCATCACTAACGAGCCTCCTGCCAGTCTCCACAACTGCATTGATCTTTTCTTCATTGGCATCCATGGTGGTCATGAAATCCTCCTGCTTTTTAATAGCAGCTTCTGCTCCTTCCAAGGTAGTTGGCATCTCCGTGTGTGCCAGAACATACTCCTGGGATTAAAGAAATCAGACAGAAAACTGTTACACTCAGCCTATACTGCTGCTCCAACAATAGACATCTCCCAAAGAACAGCTTGAAGTAAAATACAGTTAGAAAAGGGCAATTTGTCTGCTTGTGGCTCTCCAGCCAATAGATTTTTTTCCGCTAATTGCTTGCAGTACACAGTGCCAACCTGTAGAAATGAAGTCAGGTATATCTTGACCACTTGCCTGGTTATTAAGGAAAGCTTCTGCTTGCTTGGTATCTCTGAGAAACAGCTGGTAGGCATGAGACTGGGAAAGGAGATTTTGCCTGTTCTCCCACATTTTGTGAAGCTCATTCCATCCGGTGTCCAAAGCCTGGAGGCGCTGGCGCAGGAACATGTACTGAGCATCAGTTTGCCCTTGTGTCACCATCTCACCCATGTCCCTCATCTTCTGGTAATCTTCCTCATAGTTGTTGATTTCATTCTTGATATTCTCGTGCTGAGTGAGCAGCTTCTCAGCCTCTGTCAGGGTGTTGGGCATATCTTCGGAGGCAATTGCAGTCTGTGTTCTGGAGAGCCAGGACTGGAAATCATCCAGATCTCTCAGGAACTGCTGCAGCTTGCTGGCCTCTCCCAGGGACTCTTCCCGGTTCTTCAGGGTGGTCTTCATTTCTTCCCACACATCGTTGATCTCTGCAAGCCGTGAAAGGATGGCTTGTGCCTGGTCGGGATGCTCCGATTCCAGCTTCTCTGCCTCCTTTTGCAGGTCACTGAGCTTGGCTTCGATGGCCACCAGGTCCCGTTCCATGCCCGTCAGCTTCCTCTGCAGGGCCATCACTCCAGCCAGGTCGTTACCCAGGTCTTGTGTGGATTCAATCACTTTGGTCTTTTCCCTGATCCAGGATTTGGTTTCATTACATTCAAGATGGTAGTTCTGGATACTCAGAGCAGAGAGCAGAGCATCCTTCTTCCTATCTACCAGTTCTCTGAACTGGCTCCACCTGCAACGTGTGAGGAGAGGAGAGCAGAGAAATTGAGATTTGTGGGAAAAGGATGTGGTACCACTGCTGAGTGAGCAGCTGCTCTCAGCAGCTTGGTAAACCCAGCTACTCAGGGTTTTTTCAGTCCTTCCCACACCATCAGTATTTCTAGCAAAGCAATCATTAACCCAGATATGGTGTGTATTAGAATGTGACAAGTACCAGCACACTGAGTATAATATTTCCTCAAGTGAAAAACTGGCAGTTACATCAACTATTCACACTCCCTTGGTTTATTCTGAAGCTAAAAAATGAAGGAGCTTACACAAAACTGTATTGATTTCTTTTTTATCATAATAATTATTACAGTCAGTTTCCAGCTCTCAAATCAAGGTACTGACACACTCAGCACCTGATTAAGTCAAGAGCAAAACTCCATCTGATAATCAAGTACTTGAAAGGCACAACTCTTTCCTTTAGCAGCTTTAAAGGCCTACCTTGAAGATACTTCATGTAGCAGCATCAGAATATCTTAAAAAAGCCTACTTAAGAAACACAAATGACCCCACCCTACTTGTTCCAGCTAGTGTGATGTTCCTGAGCACAAGGCTTTCACTTACCTCGTGTTGAGTCTATCTTGCTGTGCTTTGATCTTCTCCCCGGGGTGGCCACTGTGCATCAGCTGCCTGGCAATCTGGTTCACCACGGCCACGCGGGATGCCTGGTTGTTCATTTCTGGCTCCAAGCTTTCAAACCTGAAGTGGGGGAAAACAAACAAACACAAGATCCCCCAGGCATTAGAGAATCTGAGCCACAGGCAAGCTGAGAAAGGTAGCTGGGGTAAAAAAACTTCCACCCAGTATTCCCCAAACTTCCTGGTAAAGGCATTCTCACCTGTGCTGGATCACTTCCAGGTCCTCCAACTTCTCTGGAATCTGCATATTATTCAGCCACTTCTCCTTTTCGTCAATCCAAAGCTCACAAGCATCTGCCTCACTGAACATCTTATAGAGAGCGAGGGTATCCTGCAGGGCCTGTTTACGCAGCCGGGTCAGCTCAGCAACCTCTTTGTATCTCTCCTCGATTCCAGACAACCTGCCTTGCACATCTGGAGACCCCGCGTGTTCCTGAGGCAGGGCCTTGGCCTGCTCGTGAAGAGAGTCAATGGTTGGCCGGTAGCTCGCGATCTCCTCAGCCACATCTTTGTGTTTCTTGACCAAGGACTGAGTGGAATATTCATCGTGGCCAACATCGTTGCTGGAGACAATCTTGAGGATGTCCAACATCCACGCATCGATATCGTCAGCATCGGCCTGGAACTGGTGAAGGAGAGAGGCTTCCTCCAGCCGCTTCTTCCTAATGGCAGATAACTGCTCCAGGTTAGCCCACTGCTCCCGAATATCCTTGATTCTTTCTCTGATCTTCTCAGACCCAAAATGCTCTTCCGCGATCATGTCTTCACCTTCTTTTATCGCCTGCTGAAAGTGGCCGCTGCGGCCACTCATCTCGTCCTCAAACGCCTTGTGTTTACTCAAGAGTCGGACGACACTGGTGAGGTCCTTCCCGTAGTCATCAGATGACAGGATCTGCTCCTTCTCCCTGATCCAGCCCTCCTCTTCAGCCATTTCCCAGAAGAATTTCCAGAGGCGCCGGGACTCCTCAAGGCGTGCACGGCGCTCGGCTGCAAGCTGGCAGAGCTCCTGGTAGCAGAATTCCATGTGAGCCACGCGGTCCCTGATCACCTGTGGGTCACAGGGCTTGTAACCTGCTTGGACAGAGAATGGTGTTACCAGCTGGGCTCACTCACTCCCATCCCCACAGCTGGGGCATACACAGAGCTCTGAATTCCTGCATGTTCCAGCTACATGAATGAATCCATAGTTAGTCTCAGGAAAGTGAGTGGGAAGTGTTCAAGCTCCACCACACAATAACCCAGATCAGAAAATACTGTTCTTTCCAAAAGACATAAAAAAACCCAAAAGGAAAGATATTCATGACTGTTTCAAGTGAGACAAAATTCACTGAATTCAGATTTATACACAACAGCACAAAATGGACATCATTTACTCTAGTTAACAACACTGGGTTCTAGGGAATTGCGTCCTTTTAGGTTAAACCTGGAAGCCATCAGACTGGGTCCAACAATCTGTGTTGTTTGCTTTAGGAACACAGTATGGGGAACTGTGGTGACCTCTATAAAGCCACGGCAGCTGCTGGTGAGGAGCATGACATACCATGAAAGGCACAATGCCACACTCAATTCCTGAGCAGGTTCCTGGGCAAATGAATCATTGACACGCTGAGGACAGAAGGAACAAATGGAGCTGGATTCTCTTATTCCAGTGGGGAATTTAAGCTAACCTATCTTGCAGAACTAATGAATCTCACAGATAACCTCATGGGTTAATTAAGACAAAAGGGGTATGTTGGGTGCTGGTTACCTTCTCCATCGGTGGCAAACTTCTGAGCAGAGGCATTGACCCCTCTCACTCTCTCAGCCTGAATGGCAATGTCAGCTTCCACCAGAGCGTGTTTCTGCAGCAGGTCTTCAACTCCCAACAAATGTTTGCCATAGTCTTGGGACAGTAAAAGCACCTGAACAAAATGAGAATGACAAGTAAAACAGGCTGAAGGCCATAAGCTGTTTGCTTTTTTGGGACTCCATGCATGGCACTGTTATCTGTTGGTACATTAGGTCAGAGAAACTCCAGGCCCATAAGGACAGCGATTCCAAATGTAGAGATGTGGCTGATACAAATTTCAGGCAGTGTTTTTGAAATCACTGGCAGCCATGAAGAGCTTGCCTGCTCTTTAATGAATTTTCACTCTAGGATGCTGAGAGGCTGTTAGCTCAGCAGGGCCAAGGAGCAACACTCAGCCCAGGTGCTGTGAGCTCCCACTGAGTGAAACACAGCTTTCTTTCCTCCGACAGCTTCCAAGTTCTGCTGGCTGATGGACAACTCATGGTCCATTCCCTTCCCAGATCCCAGAAGAACAGACAGGAAGAAATTCAAGCTTTTTAAAGCAGAGAGGTGAAGAGGTGACTAGTCCCCCATGTAAATCATGATGGAGAGAGATTATTTAATTCCCTTTCACTAAATCTGTCATCTGTACCCAAGCACTGTGACCAAAACCTCTGGGCCTTATGAGACAGACATGAAGCTGGAAAGTAGCTTTTCATAGGAGTTAACTTGTTCTTTTTCCTTACTTGTTTTTAACCTTTATTGTTAACAGATTATCATAAGAAATTTGTTCATTGTTCTTGAACATGGACCTTCTGGATCTGTCTGCTAAATCAGAGTGGCAAAATGAATCTTAAAACTTGACAGAAAAGGACACTTACACCTCTGAGGAATATTTGGTCTGCGTTCTCAAAGGGCTTCCACCCACCTTCATCTCGTCCATCCAGTCCATAATGTACAGCATTTCCTGGAATATCTTCTGCAGTCCAAGGTTCATCTCCAGGCGCTGTCTCCGTGCCCGCAGCAGCTCCAGGAGGTACTCCCACAGGCGGATAACATTGTCCTTCCTCGCAGTGATGCGTTTGATGTCGTGGTAGTTCTCAGTCTCGAGCTCCTTGGCCACTGCCACCACGGCCTGGACCCGCTCCTCGTACGCCGCGATGTCCGTCTCAATGGCCTCGTGCTTCTTTGTGGCAGCCTCCACTGCTGGAAGGTCAAAGCCAAAATTGTCCTGCAAAGACATAGGCACTTCTTCAGGAATGGCTGCTCAGGACAAAAGTCCCACTGCTCAACCTCCTCTGTCAGTTCTGACTCAACAAAATACACTTGTTAGCAAATCTGGGATCTCAAAATGTTCCTAAGAGTCTGCTTTAATAAAATAAGAGATGCCTCTGATAATAAAGAAGCACTGATAAAATCAGAGATATTATTCACTGCCTTTGGGGGAACAATCACATGGCCAGCAGGATTAGACTGGGGCTAATCTAATATTATCATCTCTAATATTAAACAATAAAATTAATTCCTGGGCTAATTTCACTGAACTCACCAAAGTATTCAGATAAAGAAAATCTTGACTGTGGGTAGTTATTTCCTCATCAAATCTCCTGACCACAGACTGGTAGGTTCAAGGAAGGGAATCCCAGATTTATAGAAGAGAGGATGTACAGTACATATACATATAGAGTAACTAAATATAATAAATAAATATACACATACATAGATGCAGTAAAATATGAGGCACAGGGAAGAAATGTTCTCCTTGCAAGAACTGCATCCTGCAATTACTCATGGGAATGATTTTAGTCACCCAGACAATTTCTGAGAGCAGCACCTGAGAAACAAGACGTTGATTTTCACTCAGCCAAGTTTCTCTCATAGCTGCCTTGCGATCGAATCTCCGTGCAAGTTGTTCCAGTTTCTCTTGTCTGATGAGCTCATTTCGCAGTGCCAGTTCTCTTTCATGTTCAGCTTTTTCCAGTCTTTCCCAGGCCTGAAGACGTGGAAGAAAAACACACGGCTTCTAAACACACATTCTTACAAGATTATGATAAATCCCATCTCCTTTGCATGAAATCAGGGCTGAAGTCACTACAGGCAACTTTCACCAAACTGGCTCAATTATTTATAAGCCCATAAATCCAGTTTACACTGTCTGGCCCTACACCTTGTTTGCTAATATAAACACATGACTTAAATCTGTTCTCAATTAAGTCAGTCATTTTCTGAGCAAGTTGTTTATCTCAGATGCATTTTCTCTGGTCCCTTGTTACCCCCCTTCCCAACAAAGCCTAAGGAAACCTCCTGGCTTGAATGTGTAAGAAAGTGTTTAAAAAAATAAAATCTCTTGAGTGAGACTCCCAGACAAGCAGATTCTATCTTCCTCCTTTAGGATATGGGAATTAGAGATTCATGGCCTCTCATCTCTAAAATCAACATACAATTGTTGCTCTTTATTACACTTTGGAAGAGAAAACAACTGCAGAATCTGGTTACTTCTGGTGCTTACAAGTCCTTTTTTCCCCCCAAGTCAGAAGTTATTCAAATGCATGATGATATTACAAAAATCAGAAGTCTTAGAAGCGTGTTGGAAGTCAGCTAATCACCTTTCAGATCATCTAACAGACAACAAAAATACCCTCAATTAAACATGAACTAAATCTAAATCTGAACAGATGTGAAACTGCCTGAAACAGGACTATTTGGGCATTCCTCCTGCACCCAGGAGAGCTGAGCAGTTTGCTGCTCCCTGGGATGAGGCCACAGACACCCACAACAGCTGGTCTGGGAATGCCAAGCATGATCAAACACAAAGGAGGAAGCTGCCAGGCTGAAGTTGTTTGTTATCCTTGAGAGAGCCTGTCAACTGTGCTGTGCCCAGGCCTGCCCTGCCCTGGCAGCTGCAGCAGCAGAGAACAGGCTGCAGGACCCCAGAGGGATCCACGATGCCCAGGCAGGGCACTGGGAGGTGAAGGGGAGGGAACAGCACTTACTGCTGCTGCCTTCTGTCACTTCTCTCCAACAGCCAGGACCACGAGGGACAAGGCAGAGCTGGCAGCCCTAGGAGCAGAAGCTCCTACAAGTGCTGAGGACAAACACCCAGGGTCTGGCTCAGGGTAGTGAGTCTGAGCTATAGAAAAAGGTCACCCCACCTCACCCATCCCTTACAGCCCCCACATCAAGGCTGGAGATCACAAATATTTTTCTGCCCAGTTTTCTGAGAGAAAACAGCAATATTCCAAGTCACAGGGGAGGAGCTGCTCAGTTTACCTTGTTAATGTCAGAGATGAGTTTGCCCTCCCTCGGCATGTACACTTTCTGATTGTTTGCTCTCATTTTGCTTTGGATAGTAAAAAGCAGCACTTCCAGGTTTCCTTTTTCTGTAAATCTAAACAAAATTTTGCAAGAGAATTGAGTTACAATCAAACTTTCATTACTGCTAAGGTATAATCATAGAATCAAGAAGTGACAAAATGGTTTGGGTTGAAAGGGACCTTAAAGCTCATGCAGTCCCAACCCCTGCCATGGGCACAGACACCTTCCACTGTGGCTGGTTGCTCCCAGCCCTGTCCCACCTGGACTGGAACTCCTCCAGGGATGGGGCAGCCACAGCCTCTCTGAGTAACCTGTGCCAGGGCCTCCCCACCCTCACAGGGAAGCACTTCTATAAAATATTGAATATAGCCAACTACAATAAACTATAATAAAACACTTGTTTCAAATACTGACATGACGAATGGGGCATTCACATAAACACCTCCATCTTGTGTGGAAGCTGGGAGCAATAGAAATAGCCCACACTTCCCCTGGAGCCAGTTGGGGTAAACAGCAAAAGCAACTTCACAGAAGTCAGCTGTCTGAGTGTTTGTATTTAAACCCCTCGGGGGACAGGAAAAGGCATTTTTTTTATTCTAGTACGTGCACTGTCCTAGTTTAGTCCATCAGCACAAGAACTGGAAGTTTTATTTAAAGCCCTCTGCAGTCAATAAACTCTTCCCACTGCTTTCCCTGTGTTGAACGCCTGGGAAATAAACAAACTCCATGGGCATTAGGGATTAGTCTGCAATTTTAGAAGATGTCTGGATCCTGTGTTATGTTTCGGGTTGTGATTATTATCCATTAGAACTTGTATTAGCCAAAAATAATAAACAGATTTGATATCACGATGCTAAAAGAGGCTTTCCAGAAAGAAGTTGCCCAGTTTTGCCTGTATCAGTTAAGAGTAACCAGAGCTGTTTGACAAAGCCAGACACGCTTCCTCTTCCCGTTGGATAAGCAAGTAGGGATCTTTTAATAGCAGCATTTTGGTATTATCCACTGCTATTAAAAGCATGAGTGGTGACATTACTGTACTACCATGGTATGCTACTACCACTCATACGATAAGACAGGCATCCCGGGGCAGGCACAGCTTCCAGGACTCCTAGATGCTGTGGAGACGTTCTTTTCTCATTGCTGTTGTTGTTATCTGCACATTGAACAGCACAAAGCAAATGGGCCCTGAGTAATATCAGAAAGTGCCAATCAGGAATATGAGAGCTGGGCTTGTTCAGGGAAATAAATTCTTAAGCCACAATTAAAATTACTTGGATGTGTTTGTTTGTAAAAAAAAATCAATGAGTGACTAAGCCAACAAGACCACTGACTGTTGTGTTAAGCTGAGGTTAAACTCACTTGGGTGGTTTCTCCACTGTGCGGTAAGTGTTGAATGCCTGCAGCTGCTGCTGCACCCCAACCAGGGAGTTGGCAAATTTGCGATTGTTGAGGATGATAATGGTTTGCTCAATCCACTCCAGCAGGTCAGAAGCCAGGGACTCGTATTTTTCTATCATTTTCTCTGTTTCAATTGCATTGTCAAGCACCTGCAACAGCAGCAGAACACACATGAGTCACAAGGGCAGTGCTCTTCAGTCATTTAAATCCAGCAGGCCACATGAAAGGAACTGCTGGGAGACCTGAATTGTGAATCAGAGCACTCATTGCCCGGATCCCTGAGGAATGAGAGCTCGTCGTTTTTCAGCACTGAATTCCCAAGATCCCACAGCAATAGGGGGGCAGAGCTGAGGCTCACACAAGGATTCATGTTCAGTCTGCCAGCTGTAAGGACGGGGGCAATGTCGCCAAAGGAGAGAGAATGACTGCACGTGTTTCAAATGAGGGACTTTTCCAGAGGAGTCAGAGGGCCCAGAGGGTGAGGAGCAGTTAATCAGAAAGGAAAAGTAGCAATGATGCAAAATTAACAAGCAAAAATAAAACACCAGCCAAGTGTTTTCTAATGTGAGGCAGCTGGAAATTAACTACTCCTCACAGTCACATGGGAATATTTAACATTCAAAACACCTTCAAAAGCATAAAAATTACCACAGAGTAGACTCTTAAAATATTAACACCCAAGAGGAAAAGGAGAATCAGAAATCTTTCAGCTGCTTTGCAACAATTTATAATTAAACTTGCAAACCTTTCCGATACGTTTTCCTTCAACAGCCAGAGCTTTCATCTTGGAGAAGTAGTGGTAGTATGTCACCACATAGGTGATGATTGACTTTTCATCAGGGTGATCAACACTGATATCTGCAAACCAAACAAGAGTTATCTCAGCATGCTGAGGCTGCAGGGGTTACAGCAACAAAGCTCAGAGCGCACCAAGGATGCGTTTGGGAGTCAGAGATGGGTTCAGTGGCAGTTCAGCCCCTAAGGTTGGTATCCTAATAAAAAGTAAATTGAGCAGCTTTGCACTGCTTCTGGCAGTAGTGTGGACTGGAGCTAAAGCTTGGGGCCTTTGGGCCTTACAGTCAAGTCCCAGACTTTGCCACAGCTTGTGCACAGCCAAATAACTCCTCTGGTGTCTGTGTGAGTTGACAGAACTACTGTTAATAGACAACTTGAGTGCTGTGTCAGCATTTGGAGAGAGTAGCTCAAATCTATGTCTGTCCAGGTGAATCTCAGAGATACAGGTGGAAAACAAAGTATTTCCTCTCCTGCAGGAATTCTGAGGCACTGGAAAACAAGCAAGATGAAACTTGCCCAAACACATCACTCCTGCCCTGTGACACAAAAGGTTCTTGCCCCAGCACTGGGAGCACACACACTCCCACAGAAGCAAAGGCTGAAGCTTCTCTGCTTCTCTTCCTTCTCAGAAGGAGGCCTCTGACTGGAATGACTTTATGAATATATGACCAGGCCAACAAACTTGTCAGATGGCAGTAAAGAAACACAGGATAAAGGGCTCTTGTGCTACTGCTGCTCAGTTTGCTGCTGGAGACATCTCACATTCTCTCCCTCCCTCTCTGCCTGTATCACCAGGCGAGTCAGCAGCATCCAGCTGCTCTCGGACACAAAAAGCTGTCACAGAGATGTGCTCTGACATGGAGGGGTGGGAGGAAAGAGCCCTTAAGTGCTGAAACTGCTGGAATTCTTACCCTCGGGGTCCAAGAGCTTGGTAAGACCAAGGTGCTGCTCTGCAAGGTTAAAAGCATTCTGCAGATTGTAGTGTGCATTTGATTTCTTCAGCTTGTCAAAATCAATCAGATCAGGCCTAGACAGGATGGAAAATTCTTTAGATTCCCCAAAGCACAGTGCAACCACCCACAAATGAACTAAAATCTCCAACCCTTAGAAAACCTGGCTAAGGTTTCACGTGCCCTGTGCATTTCCCAGCAGTGTTAAAGGAATGAAGCAATGCCCAGCACATGGCATGGCAGGACCTGGCCATGGGAGAGAACAGGGGAGAGTTAACAGCAGGGAAGGTGACCCTGGAGAAGAGAAGAACAAAGTTATGGTCACGAGACTCTCCTCATGCTCATGGAAGCGTGCAATCCATCCAGATAACTCCACTTGAGCTTGCCATGAGCAGCATCCCCAGCCATGGCAGCCTGGCATCACATCTGGCCATCCTTAGGCAGGGATTTCCTTTCCCTCCAGGCTGCTCTGGGTGTGCTTGCCCACTCCCACCCCGAAATCCAGACCTGGGTATGGGCTACTCACTGAGGTACAAGAACCAAACCAAATCCAAATAATCACAGGTGTAATTTATTCTCTTGAAACCAAACACAACCTGTTTTAACTTGACTTGTGGTGTGAGAAGCTGCTGCCCAGCAGAGCTCACAATGATCACAGGAGCTGTAAAGCTCAAAACAAGGCAAGTTGCTGTAAAACTCTCAGCAACTCCTCAACTTCCTGCTCTTCACAGATTTTTAAAATCAAGCTGCAAGGTAGCTGCAAAACCAGGGCAGAATTTAGGCACACATACCTGTGCTTATGGATCAGTGCATTGAATGCCATGCCATCCCTCCAGCTTGTTGTAAAGTTGTGGATGTTGACGTTGGGGTACCTGCAGGACAAAAACAAGGACAGTGCAATCAATACAGCACCCCCAGTGCAGTTCTGCACACTCTGGCACCAAAAGCCAGAGCAGGGAGACATTAAATTTCCCTTGAAATTGTCATTATTTCTTCAGAATAGGGTGAAAAAGAGTCAGCATATTACTATATATATTCATGGATTATCAGATTTGTGTGTTTATCACCCAGCATAACATCATAAACTCAGACTTTTCTGACTCATAAACATAAACTCACTTGTCTTGAATTCCCTCTCTCTGAATCCACTTGAAAAGAGATACCTTTGCCTATTTAAAATTATTACAACAAAACCTCAAAATGCTGTAAGAGCTTTAGAGATAACCACTTAATCCACACTCACCCAGCTGTTTTCATCTGGCACCACAAAAGCAAAGCATCTTTAGCAGATTTCTTCTCTTTGTTGTCCTCAGTTTCAACGCTGATATCTTGGATCTAAAAGTAACGTAGCAGATTTCAATATTTCTCTGAGAAAACACACTGCCCTTTTTGAAAAGATGAAAGGAATGCTAGGAAACATCAAAATTAAACCTATCAAATGTTTATTACTATGCTATTTATTATGAGTTATAGATTTATTACATGGATTTATTATTCTTTCTGCAAAAGGACTTTTTTAACTGAGGGCAAAGACCAATACATAACTTGCTGGAAAATAAGAAATCTCAAGCCATAGCTGGGACACTAAAATAATTCCTGTGGGACTCCTTAATCCATGTCAGTGCCAAGCCAGCCAGGTCATGGACAACCAGCATGGAGAGCAGCTGAGGACAGCATTTCCTCCTGGGCCTAGTGTAGAGACTGCAGCTTCACATTTATTAGTGATTTAGAAATAAAGCCATATGAATTTCCCCACAGGAAACTCCCACCACAGGCCAGCAGCACCACGGAGACTGATTTATTCTGACAGCTTCCCAAGCACTTTTCCCTCCCATCAGCTGGGAGCACCTGGGAGCACTCTGCTCCTAAAATGCACAGTATGTTACAAACAGGCGTGGAAAGCTCATCCATGGATCTGTGTGTGCACACAACTCTACCTGGAATCTCAGGATAATAGTCCAAATAAGGCCAAGTGTCAGCCTGTGATTCCCATCCACAATATCATGAGATCCCATGTTTTCTAGGTGCACTCGTTGCTCTTTCAGGAACTGGAGGGCTTTATCCACATTCTCCAGGCAATGGATGCGCATCCTTCCTTTAGTTGGTTTAGGCTAGAAGGTAAAAGGAAGAATTAAAATTACTGTAGATGGGAGGGGGGAAAAAACCAGAGCTTTTAAACTCTTCAGTCCTGTCTGGTGCATCCCCACTCCCAGGCAGCAACAATGCATGTGTTCCTCAGATTCCAGGGACAAAACTAGTCCTTGTATCTTCCAACCCATTTGTAGGAGTTGTGTCAAGACCTTACACACCCATTTTCACCAGGATAATGGAAGCAGGTGCCAAACCCATGGTGGAAAAACCAATATCCTGGACCTGAGCTGGACACAAGGCCCCAGTTTCATTTGCCTTTCAAAGGATTTTTCCTGCTTACTTCCCTCATGTTTCCTCTGTAGGACATTCACTCACAAGCTGAGATTTGAATTGTGAGTAAAAACTTTTAGTAAAACTCCTCCAGAAGGAAGTGGAATTTCTTTTCTTTGGTCAATAAATTGGATAAACAGTAGGAAAATAACTGAGATTGATCACAAACTTTTCTTCATAGGAAAAAAATACTAATGAAAAAAATCAGCTACATCAACATAACACAAATATATGAAGGGCCAGTGCAGCTGAAAAAAAGCAATGAATATGTTATCAGCATGTAGAATTCTGCCGTAAAACTGAATAAAATTAAAGGAACTTTGTTGTGCAGATAAGGATTACAGCTGAATAGCCTGTTCAGTGCTCACTGGGATGTCTCCAAAGGTACTCAGCCAAACAACTAATTGCCATAATTTACTTGTTTTCTGCAGTGAATGTAATTAACTGGCCATGGAAACAGCTTAGCCCCAGCCCACATTCAAGGGGAAGAGTTTCAGCCAGTGCCATGGTACAGTTCCTGGCAACACAGCCTGTGCCACAGGGGATAGTGGGGAGGGAAGCTGTGCAGGAAGATGCCCTTTGGGACACACAAACCCTGAGGCCACCGACTTCAGCGTCAGTCAGCCTGGGTCTGTTCTCCTCCCAAGGCTGGGGAATGATGCAGGGTCAACCCACAGTTCCCAGCAAGGGGGAGAATTTTCAGGAAATTTTGGGGTACAAAAGGCCCTCCAAAGAGGCCCCGATTGCACATACAGCCTGTGCACACGCCATCCATCCCAAATGCTGCCAGTGCGAAGAGCCACAGCTGGAGCAGGAGGGAGCTGCATGGTTGAGTGAGGCCCACCAGGGATTCCTCACCCAGCAGGGACAATCTGGGATCCGGCCTTTAGCCGGCACTATCAATCACCAAGAGTGTAGAAAGCTGGACCTAAGGCTTGACTGAACCTTGCAAAACACAGGTAGGAGGCTGTTCCAGGGCAGGAGGGAAGGCGGAGCCCCGGCTGCACCCCCAGCTCCGGCCCACGGCTTGTCCCAGCCCATGGCCACACCTGGAGCCCTGGAGCAGCTTCCCAGGCCTGCTCACCTGCTCACCTGCACAGGGATGTTCCCAAGGCTCAGGAATGGCTGTGACTGTGGCCATTTCTCAGCAGCAGTGGCAGACCCCAACCTGTCCCCTCTGTCTTAACACAGCCCTTCCCACTGCCCAAAGCAGTACCTGCACCGCCTCTATTGCCTCAAACTACTGAGCAGAAAAGAATTCAAAAGGCTCTTTTTGTGCTCTCAGAAGCTCCAGCACCAAAAACACAGAGCCAAAACCATTCACCAGAGATGTTTTATGTAGAGGAAGAGGTGTCTGGTTTGTGCAAGGTGTGGCTGTGCTTGCCACACTCCCCTGCATAGCCTCGGGATGAGGCATAGTGAGACATATCTTGCACATTTATTGGGCTAACACATATCCAGACACTGAGTGGAGGGAAAGCAAGTACCAAACCCAGAGTCTTCACACGCACATTACAGGAAAACTTCTTCTACATCAAAACCCTTCCTCTTTTCCAAGAGAAAATGTGATAGAATTCACTACAGAGAACATGCTTAAGTGGTCTGACCTCCATGAATTGTAAGGAATTTACTGATCCTTAATTTAGTTATGGAAGAAACTGAGCTACATGCTTAATCTTAGGCTGAAAACAATTCCCAACTTTATTTTTCTGTTTGGGAGAAGCTGGTTAACAGTGTGTGCAAACCAAATTACAACTGTCCTTTCATGCTGGCTGGATTCTTTCCCACTGTGCTCAGTGAGAGCATTGCATGCTATCAGTTTCCTTCCAAACACTGCTGTGCAAAGGACATTATGCTGTAAGGTCCGGACTAAACACTAGGATTAGGAATCAAACTGAGCAAGGTCAAGAAGACGTAGGTTGGATGCTCTCATTCTGAGTTTCTCCAACACACCTCCAAGGACTGCAAGTTTTCATCAACAAAAATCACAACAGGTTTTGGAAAATGCAGGGTTTGTGCAATCGAAGTGAGAAGGCAAAGAGCAGCCCTGCTTTCCTGACTGGCATCCAAAATCATGGACTCTGCTCCACAGGCTTCAGCTCCAGAATCTGAATCTCAGTTTCAAAAGAGAGGAAACAATTCCTGTTTGTTCCACTGCACCAGTAAACACACCATGTTTATGGGACACTCATCTATGCTAGGTTCTGCATTCTTACCATTTGATGTTTCTTGTCTTGATTTTAAGCCTTCTGTGTAAGATCTGCCTTCAAATTTCGCTGGGGTGCCATCGAGATGTCATAATCTACCTAATATTGACTAAAATAAATTCCGAAGACTGAAGAATATCAGTGATGCTGTGTGGCAATCCTCCTGAAATATTTTTGGTGTGTGTAATTGTCTCAAGGTTTAGTGCATTGCATTTACTCTTGTTTGCAGAGGAAGGTGTGGTGGAATGCACTGTTCAAACAGAGCCTGCTGTCCTCCAGCCTCAGATAAGGAAGCTACAAAAAGAATGTGTGGTGGTGCAGGCAGCTGCCAATGCCAGACACAAACAATGATGCAAGTGCAACTCCACGGAGGCTCCTGCCCTCTCCCCACCCCGCAGCTGCCTTCAGCCCTGCTTGCATTTTCCAAAACTTGGTGTGAAAAATGTAAATGAATGGTGCAGCCACAGTCATGGGACTGCTCTGAGCTTTCTATTTGCTGCTGGAAGTCAAACCTTGGCAGGCAGGCAGGCAGACTTAACCAGAGGTGACATAGTTGGTGTCTCAGCCCTCAGATAATGGAGCATATTGGTCTCAGCTATCCATGTGTGAGAAACACCTGCTACCTGCAGCGAGCACGTCAAACCCAACATGTCGCTGAGGTGATCAGTCTGGCAGAGACAGAGAGGGCTCTGAGCAAACTGCAGCTGATGAACACCAGGATCTGTTAGCCCATCCACACAGGCACTCCTGTGCACGTCACAGCTCCCTCATCCTCCCAGAGGCACTCAGACAGCTCCTCTCCTGCCTCCCCCGCCACATACACACACACTACACTGGGCCATATGTTCCACTCATTAACCAGAGTCTTAAGCCACGAGCTCCACTAATAGGAGAGCTTGATGACAAGTGATTACCCAGCCCCCTGCAGCCTTGGGTCTTAGCTAAAGACTCGTATTTCTTTGAAAAGATTGCTCTAAATTAGGCAGTTAAGAGCATCACCATCATTTAAGGAACTGAAGGAGAAGCTGATATCCAGCCATTTCCTGGCACCAAGTTTTCCTCTTGTGCAGCAGCATTTTCCACTTACAAGGACTTTCTCACTCCACACTCCTTGTGCTGGTACCAAGGGGGTGCTTCAGCACACCCAAAGAAAGAATTTGAGCCATTTATTTCAATTGATTTTAGATATTCCCCTAATCAAAGCAGATAAGACCCAAGCCTTACCTATGTGAGTAAAATCAAGAACACTCAGGGACATTCCTCAGCAGTGGGGTGCAATGAACACCACAGCTCCAGCTGCTCCCAGGGTGGCGTGACCCTCTCCAGCTGTTGTCCTGCACAACCCTGGCACACTCTGGGAAGGGAGCAGGGATGTGCCAGGCCTGCACACCTGCATCAGTGCAGGGCTTGTGAGCAGAGAAATGGGCCACTGCCCATAGGGCCCAGGAACATCCCCCACCACATCCAACTCACCACCACCGAGGGATCTGAGGGGCTCAGGAACATTTTGTACTCTGTGTCTATCAGATTTGAGAGCAGGGAACATGCTGCTGGAAGCACTCAGCATGCTACCAGCAAGGAACCTTTGAAGAAGACTTCCTTTGATTCCCACTGAAGCCAGTAGGAAGGCATTTTAATGGTGTCTGGATGCAGCTGAAGCAATGGAGCTGTTTTTTTTTCCTTTAATGTATAAAAAGACATTTTCAGTGCTGAACCCTCAGTACTCAGATTTCCTATGCTGCAGTCGAGCCAAGGATTCACAAAACCCCACCCAAACCAACCTAACCCCCTCCCCTCAATGGATGTTGATAAGCACTTACAAGTCTCTCTCCTGAGAGCACTTCCAGGAGTTTGATGAGCATCCTCCCATCTCGAAGGTCAGTGTACAGGTCTGTAATTCGGCAGGACACACGAGCCAAGTGGGAATTCACCCACTTTGTGAAGGTCTTCTTCTGAACTGCTTCACGTTCATCTGTGGGGAAAACAACAGCGTTACTCAAAATAAAACACAGCCTGTGTTTCTATGTGAAAATGGGATGTTCAAACACCTAAGATTAAATCAAAGATATGGCTTGTCTTTTTGGGAGAATCATTGATGAAATTAGAACTTTTCATTGAAAATCCACCATTCTTCACCTGCTGAGTTCACCTGCTCTGGAACACACACACAAATCCACAACAGATCCCCCAAAATACCACAAGTCATTTTGGATTAAGACAGGTATGACAGAGAGCAGAGACCAAAGCTTCCCACTGACTTTTTCCCTTCTCATGACAATATTTATTTGCAGATTCAACATTTATAACTGTATTTACACAATGTCAACATGAATTTTTCCATAACTGCATGCCTGAGGTAGACAAGCATTTATATCAAGCCATAGAAAAATAGATTCTTTCCACCTTCCCTTCCCAGAGTCTTTCACAACTGTTTATAGAGGAAAACATTGGCTGTGAGAGCTCTCTTACTGCACAGGCTCACTGCAGTCTACATTAATTCACAAACTCCTACCCAGCTATCTGCCAAGCCCAGAGCTCTCAGACAGAAAACATTATACATCTCTGTGGTTACATTCTTTTGCCAAGGGCTTTGGATGAAGCCCTTCCTCGTTAGCCAGAAGTCATTTCACTGAGCTGGGAAATACTACAGACCAAATCTGTCAAAACACAGGTGCTCTGACTCGGCTCTGAAAGCCACAGTTAGACAGATGAATGGAAGTGCTCTGCTTTCCCAGGCAGACAAGATTCCAAGGCTCCCATCAGTCTCTATAAAGTTGTTGGCATGTGCAAGAACAGGACATAAAGATAGGTTAATCCTAAACTACAGCATCCCCAGCTTTGAAAGCTCCAAGAATGTTGCCTGAAACACAGAGAACATTCCCGATCTGACTGCCTAGGGATGCTGTCCTTCCAAAGGAAGGATGTGCTCCCTTCCTGGCCAGTGCAGCAATGTGAGGGCATGGTCCCAGCATGTTCATAACTCGTCACTGCCTCCAGGACCTTGGGGACAGCAGCAAAAATCTGATCGTCGTGATGTGGGATGCTGAGAGTGAAGAGGACAGAAAGCTGGAGACCAAATAAAATAAGACAGTAAGAAGAAAAGACAGTAAGAAGAGAAATCAGATAACAGAACTGTGGTGAGTGGGAGGAAGAGCAGCCCTGCAGTGAGTGGTGGTTTGCACAACTGCACAGACCCCACCCTAAGATTTCAGTTCCTCCCACTTATTTCTGAACTTGTCCTTCCTACCCATGTGGTTGGACACGACCAAATCTACTGCCCCGTTTTTGACAGCTTTTACCTGCCCATAAGGTGTGAAATTACAAATATGGCTTGGAAAAATGTCAAAGCTGGGGTTAGTGACAAAACAATGTGCTTTGGGTGAACTGACAGCTTGCATTTTTGTGTTTGCCCTCATTCCGTATGGAGCAGAGGATCCCTGGGATAGATGAAAAGAACAGGAAATCAGCAGGAATTGCAGCTAGTGTCTACTAGCTTTAAATATATTTTTAATGAACTATTTATAGCAAGTGCCTGGGAATGCTGTATCTGCATATCTGCTTGTCTAGTAATCCATGCCTTTACTTGAAGTATTTGTTTGAAATGAGTCACAGAAGAGAAACCTTGCAATAGTTGGTGCTTTTTAAAGAAAATTCCAACAGAAATTATGTCTCTTTTCACTCCTGTCATCTTGAACAAGCCCCAAAACAGCTGAGCAAGTTTGTTTATTTAATCACCGTAATCTCTACACAGAAGCACAACATTCAGTGATCCCTGTGTTTACATTCATTCCAAAGAGAAATGCCAACGTACAGGATCCTGAAAATAGAATTGGATATACAAAATAGTATGTAAAACAAAAAAAGCTATCAAATACCATCTTAAAGCCAACCATTAAAAAAATCTTTCGTCAAAAATTATGGTTATCAATAATCCTCCTAATTTGGGGTCACAGTGAAAGTAAAGAGTGGGAAAAGAACATTCATGTGGGTTTAGTAAAAGGAGATGAAGAGTCAGAGCCTAATTTTGAACAGATGAAAGACATGATGTGGGAAATGCAGTGACACATCAAGTCATGTTGTGAAACTTTTGGAGCCACGGCATTAACTGACACCAGCTTGGGATCTTCTGGTGTTGAAAGCAAGTCAAGGAAGCCAACAGAGCAAGCAGCCCTTCCAGGACAGGGAAGACAGGTCCCTCCTGGGGACAGCATCCATGTGGCTCAGAGCCGCTTCCCAAAAAGCTTTCAGCACCCCCAATGGAGGACAAAGTGCATTCTTCAGGCAGTGGGGACTCAAGGAAAAAACCCTGAGAAAGTTTGACTGACTTCTTGTCTTGAGTGTTGCCCCAGCATCCTTAAGCACGGTGAACTATCAGGGAGAGAGAGGATGGGAGCCCAGCATGGCTGGAGGCCCTCTGTGCTGTGGGAGCTGATGGTGGTGCCCTCAGGAGTGTTTTCTTTACTCTAAGTTCAAAGCCAGTCGCTGCCTGTGCCCTTCTGCTTTCCCGTTTCCTCAGCCTTGCTCTCGGTGGCCTCGATTTCCTGTTTACAGCGAGAGGCTGCAGGGCCCGGTTGGTTTCTCTGGCTCCCCACCTCCACCCCTGCCACAGCTCACTCTTGCCTGAGCTCCTCTCACCTGAACTCCACCCATCCTCTGTGGAACCGGCTCCTCCCTGCTGGTCCCACTGCTTAAAAATAGTGTGAAAGTCTCTACTGGGCCCACAGCTGTGCTGCTTCCAGAGCTAACTCCTCATGCTGAGTTTTTCACGTGAGCTCCAGCAACTTCAGTGCTGGAGCTACTCACGGCTTTTCACTTTATTTCCATCTCTCCTCTGATTTACAGCAAGCAGGGCCCAAAGCAGGGAGATCCCTGATTGTCTGGGTGCAGCCCCGTGAGAAAGCCCTGTGGCACCACACAAGGGCCAGGCCCCACATGCCGCTGCCAACTTTAGGGGACAACCAGCAATTTATGTCAGAAAAATACACAGCAGCTCTTTCAGGCTCCTAATGGGGCAGTCACCCAGGAAGGCCAGGCTTTATCCCACACTTGGCACAGGGGAAGCACAGCTCTAATTCCCCACTGACACTCTCAGCCAGAGATGCCCCTGGAGGGAGAAGGCACAGCCCTTCTTACCCTGCATCACTTCACTGCCTTTGCACTCCCACAACGTGGGAAAGCAAACCAAGCCCGTTTGGAAAGTGGTGTGACTGGGGTTGGTCGTGTTAAAACCTCTCCTGATTATTTCTACATGGTGTTTCACAATGACAGCAGGTTTTTGCAATGCTTTTATCAATCCTTTCTAACTGATATACTATTTTTCTGCTCTGGGATTTCAGGTTAAAACACACACAGAATTAAAACCAAGGAATTTTGGTTGTATGTTTCAGATAAAGAAAGACACGTACAGAAATGTGGTGCTTAGAGCCCTGATAATTTGGTTAAGCAAACAACACAACTGTGACTCTTAATGTGCAAAGACCTCCACAGTAAGGGCCAGGTGCATCCATGAGTGGTGACTCCAGGGATTTAACATCAGCCATGGACCCTGAGTGCTATTTACAAACCTCATGTGATGGTTTTGACAAATGTCCGTCATACTTTCAAAAACACAGCTATGGGTTTTGAAGATTAATTAAAATGAGAGGATATGGGTGGAACTCCAAGTGTCCTACAGCTTGTGAAAACATTTGTTTCCCAAGGGTAAAGAGAAATGAGCAACATGCAAAACATGCACAGCAGGAAAACGGAAGCTGCTCTCAAAGCAGTATCGATAATAGAGAATCCAACTTATCTTGAAGCAACACTGGGAAGGAAATTTCCTTTATGCGGAAGGCCCCATGACAATGCTAGCACCAGACAGGGGCTTGCAAACTCCAGCACTGGGATTGTGATGCATCAAGGACTGACTTTGTTTAGGAGTTTAGTAAATAAACCAGAGTTGGTACACTGAAAGCATAAACTGAGCTGGACAGGATCACAAACAGGCACCTAACCCCTTCCTCGCTTGAGGGGAGACCATTCTTCCTCCATTAATTTCATGAGAAAAACTTCCGACAAAAATGCAGTCCACTTTCTGAAAGCCCAGAGCTCAGTGACCAAGTCCCCAGTGCGGGGCAGTGGGAGGGGGGTGACATACACCACCTCCCCGTCACACGCTCAGCTCTGCTGGGCGAACTCAATAGGGCTGTGCCAGAATAATGGGGAATTTGTTCTAATAACTGTCCTGGGAAAGGCAGGGCTGCAGGAGCTGGCTGAGACTAACATGGGCCCTGTGACTCCGTGTACTCCCACATGGCAGCGGGCGGGGCCTCCACATGCAGCAGCACTGACCGCAGCCATGGCAAAGGTTACCTGTGCGGCCACCTGCCTGCTAAAAAACAGCTTCCATAGCTTCCATATCAGTCAAACCACACTTCCAACAAACTGACCTTGAATCCCTTTCAAACTGAGTGGGAAAACTGTCTGGGCCATGCTGCTGTCAGCCCTCCACAGCAAAATTACTTTGGGTGTGTGACAGCTCCTGCCAGCCCCTGGACAGGGGCAAGAGCCTCCACACAGCAAAGGGGGTGCTCTCAAAGGAGCCCAGACAGGGAAAGTGGAGAATAAAAAGGAGAGCTGAAAGGAGCCATCTGGGACTGCTGCTGGGCTCTCAGCCCCTCAGGACAGCCCAGCCATCAATGGCACCAACAGCCTCCCTGCTGAGCCCAGCCCAAGGGCAGCTGCTCTAGGAACTGGCACTGTTCATGGATCCCTGCAATACCTCAAGCAAGACATATTACAGATGACTTTTAATCCCTAACTCCAAAAGCTCTGTCTCCTACAGATTTACATCTTTATCTATTTATTTACATCTATATTTTCATGCTGGAAGTAATTTTTGCAGCTTAAAATGATTACTTTTTTCACTATAGCATCCAATGTGTGCCCTACACGAAGTACTGCTACATCCACTGACTCAGAGATCAGCTGAGTGCTGCTCTAAGCACACCACTTCTGCTGATATCCACTATCCACAGCTTCCCAGAATTTCCCAGATCATATCCTCATTTAACAGAGCACAGGGAAAACAGAGCTTTCTTTCACAGGACAGCATTCCCATCGCTGTTGGTTTTCAGGGTGCAGGATATCACCCTATGCTTTCTCACAGACGTGAGGATGAGGAGTGAAATAGGCAGTAATATTCACAGCTTCACAAATTCCAGCAGTGCTTAGAGGTTTTTCAGTTGAGAAAGATGCGTAAGAGAAGAGCAGATCAGCTACTGGGACCAGAATGTGGTGATCAAATAAGATTTTATCAGTAAACAACATGAACGGATGTGCTGTGATAACCTTCACTGTTTGTTGGAATAAGCCAAGAGCGATAGAGAACATGAAATAACTCTAACATGGCTCCAGCCTCTGCTGTTCCAGACAGACTTGAATGGAACAACCTGGCTCTGAGGCACACAGATCCCTCAGTGGGTCTGACACAGCTCCTCTGGTCACCACTCCAGCAGCACTGTGACAAACAGTGCTGGTGGCTCCTGGCCCTTAATTCCCTGTCCAAATCGAGGACTGTGTGCTCAGAGAAGGCTGAGAACTGCCAGCAGCCCCGCGCTGTGCCCCAGGCTGAGGAAGGAGGCTGAGGCTGAGTTCATTGCTCCTCACAGCCCAGCAGGACCCCACCCTGGGGTGAGACCCCCTGTGGGACTGTGGCTTGTGGGGTGTGTAACTATGCAAAGCTGATGCACCTGAACTGATGAACTGATGCACCACTAAATATAGCCCAGAGGGTAAAATGCACCTCAGTGTATCCACTGAGGGTCAGCTGAGGAGAGAAACATCTGCTTGGGTAAACATTCCCAAAATGATGGCCTTTCCACATGGTCCCACACATGCTGTATTAGTCCTTGGGCACCAGGAAGCCCAGAGAACAATGCATAAGCATGCACAGCCAGGCACAGAGAGTCTAAATGGAAATATATTGGGATTGATCTATAGGGAAGAAAATGAAGGAAGGAGGAAAGATCACTATTAGCTATCAGTAGAGAAAATGAAGTTTTCTCTCAACATTCAAGTTTCTCTTAACATTCAAGTGTCCTATAGCAATAAACTGAGCAGTGGATGCTGCTTTTCTCCAGCTGCAGATGACAGGTTAAGACTGAAAACTGAGATTGATAAAAATGGAAGAAACAGAGCTTAATGTAGAAAACACAAGTCCATAGTAGACATATGCAGGGACAAGGAAAAAACTAGACCAAAACCTGCAGGAAGTCAAATTTACATGTGACATACAGAGAACAAGATACATGTGGGTTCTGCGCTTAGAAAAACGAATCTCCTTCACTTTAATCTTGCCAACAGTTTACCATGGAGGAATGGGAGTGGAGCAGCTGATCATTCTCATGCAAATAGGATGCATTTGTTAATGCTTATTTTATGGCACAAAGTAATCTGTGGGGTGACTTCCCATCCAAACTGCTGAGATCACACCAAAGCTTGCTCCAGCATGACTTAAACAAGAACTTGAATGCAAATGTTAAAGATGACAAAGCAACGAGGGGATTTTGTTTGTGCTGTGTTTAGCTGGTGATTTCATTAGGAGCAAAATCCTTGCTGCTTTCCCAGCTCTGCTACATGGAGACAATTGTGGAGAAATCAGGGGTGTGTTCAGCAATCCTTTTGCTTTTACTAGGAAGCACCAGCCAGCTACTAAATCCTATTAAATATCTACCCTTCCCTAATAAACGTTCCAGCATGTGACCACTTTCACTGCTGAAAATGCTCTGGAAAAGAAAAAAAGGAAAGCTGCATAATGCAGCATGTGGAACAAACAATTCTGCTGTTTTCTCTCTTTGATGGCACTAAACCTCCCTCATACAATGACACGATGCACAGAACAATGTCCGGGAGCCAGCCAAGCATTACAGGGTGTGGAAGGGCAGGTCCCTTCATTGTCTTTATTTTTACACAGAGTTTATGGCATTTTGGTGTCAGCAACACAAAAATAAACCTTCCACAAGCCAGACGTAGATTCATGTACAGGAATTATTATGTTCATCTGCAAAAAGTCACTGTAAAGACTCCCAAAGCAAATAAACGTAAAAGTCATCTGGGTTTAATAGATTAAACTAGTAGAAGAACTCAGCTTTTGATTTATAGTTTTTGTTTCAAATCAGAAAATGAAAATGACATATTTAAGCAGATTTAGAAGAGCAGGTGCCCAACTCTCCCTGCATCAGTGGTGGCTGTGTGAACTGCTGGTTTAACTTTGGGGCACTGAAATACAAACCTGTGTAACCATCTCCCACAACAGGCCCAGCTCCTTCTGTGGAGAACACCCATTATAGGGCCCATTACAGCAACAAGTCAGCTGCTCTTCTGGTTCTCCAGGAACCCCATGACTGCTTGTTCTTCTGTAGGAAATGCGGGGCAGCTACAGAAACAACACCTTTCTAGTGGCAATTCAAATGGTTTAACACTTCTGGGGGCTGCTCTTGGAAATACCTACACCCACCTTCAGCTTCAGCCAACACCACCTACCCTGGGCTGCACACAACTGCTGAACAAAATTATCCCAAGGACCAAGGCCTGGACCCCAAACTGTATCACAGAATCACAGACAGGTTTGGGTTGGACAGGACCTTAAATATAATCCAGTTCCACCCCTCTGCCATGAGCAGGGACACCTTCCACTAGGCCAGGGTGCTCAGAGCTCCATCCAGCCCAGCCTTAAACATTTCCAGGGATGGGGCAGCCACAGCTGCTCTGGGTAACCTGTGCTAGGGCCTCACTACCCTCATAGGGAAGAATGTCCTCTCAATACCCCATCTAACCCTTCTCTCCGTCAGCGTGAAGCCATTCTGCCTTATCCTGTCACTCCAGACACTTGTAAATAGTCTCTCTCCATCTTTCTTGTACCTTCTTCAAGTACTGTCAGGCCACAGCCAGGTAACCCTGAAGCTTCTCTTCCCCAGGCTGAACAATCCCAATTCTCTCAACCTTTCCCAAAGGAGAGGTGCTCCATCTCTCTAACCATTCTGGTGGCCTCCTCTGGGCCTCTCTTCCTCCCTTCTGAAGAAAGATGTTACAAAACCATATTTACAGCAAAATAGCAGAAGTACAGATGAATAAAGGAGTAACTTTCCAGCCTCATAACGTGCAGTGCTCAAATGGGCCTCCTTTAAAAAGCAGCATGGAAAATGTTTCAGTGCTGTTGGCATTTTACACAAAGGGACACAAACCCCTCATGGCTGATTTGATGTCAGTGCTTGTTGCCACTTTTCCCTTTTGTGTAAGAAACTAATCACTTCATCAAAAGGAGCATGGAAAAAAGCATCTGCCTTGTCCCAGGACACTGACTGTGAAATTCCCACAGAAGAACAATGAAAATCTGAGGTCACTGCACTGTTTCAAGTACACACAATCTTGGGGGGTCTTGGCAGTTTCCTTTAAAACACATTGTATGCATAATGCAGGGAAGTGGCAGGGCATTTTTGAGGGGGACAAAACCATTTTTCTGTAGTTGTCCAAACCGCTCTTTGATTGGCAGTGTTGAATGAGGATGAGAGCAAGGCTTGGTATGGGCAGGGAACATGCCAGGCACTTCCTTACATCAGATCCATCTTATTTCTTTCCATGTTCAGCAAACGCAGCAGAATGAGAGTTTTTACAGTGGATTCCCAGCTCTACAATGAAAGGAAAGCAAGGGTAGGAAGAGGGAGCTATGGGGTTTCATTATTTCTGTTGTTCTCTTTTCCTTTCAGCACTCCTCTCTCTTCTCAGCACTGCAGGGAATGCAGCTGCTGTTACACAAGACTACTGGCACTGCTATTCCCACAATGCAATTCCTACTGGTCCTGTGTACCCTGGGACCCTCCTTAGCTAGGGATTTGGAAATACAGAATTGTAACTGACATTAACCAGATAGAAGTCCCAAAGAGATGGGCACTCCCTGTGAGGACAGCAAAGTGCATGGTGAATCCCACCTTTACCAGAGAAAACCCCACCCTGGAGGGAGGAGACCTGCCAGGATGCAAGGCTGGGGGGAGCCTAGCAAGGGCAATCCTGATGGGATATCCAGAGAAAGTTGTAACTGTGAGGGTGTTGGGACACTGCCTCCCCCACAGGCTGTGGGAACTCCATCCTTAGGGAGATTCAGATCTCAGGAGGACAAATCCCTAAGCAGCCTGATCTACCATGGGAGTTGCCCCTGCCTTGATCAGGTGTGCTGGACCAAATAAACTCCTCTTCCAACCTGAAGTATTCTGTGATTCTGTGAATTCCAGCAAGCTTAAACAAGAATAGGCCAGAAGACTGCACTGCCAGTATTCCCATGGAATCCCACCAAGCGATTTCAGAGGGCTGTGGGATCTCTTCTTTCATCTGAGGCACAAGTTGAGATATTATACAGAGAGCAAAGTCAAAGCTGTGGTATGTTTTGACCATGCTTCTGTAAAAACTCACTGCAATCAGAATGAAGAAGAGATGAAAGATATGCCAAACCTTTCTTGGTTTCATGTTTAAATCTAATTTCACCTTAATGACACAGAAGCATGAATAGAAAATAAAGAACTCTACAATGACTACAATTTCAAAATATTAAATCTGTGTGCTAAGAGATGTTATCATTATAATTAATTGCTGATAAATTATAATTTTCATTATCACAGAAATATTTTAAATGGAAGAACACGTATTTAAACAACCACTGTGTTGATCAGGGATTAATAAGAGCTGAATTCATAGCCTTGCTGAACAATGTGTTTAGTTCCTGCAGTTTCCATGGCCACACAATAATTTACTATTGCTAAATGCATGCCATAATGCAGAGTCAGATGCACTGCACTGTGCTGACAGGATGCTGAATAAAAGCAGCAGCACCACAGGTAATCCAGACCATAGCTCAGCAAACTAAATCCCAAAGGTGGAAACTGAATGAGTAACAGCAACAAAAATACTGTAGGTTACAATAAAAATCACTTGTATAACTGAAGGAATCTTGATATTTATAAAATGCAATTATTTCTAAAAAGGGAGTTTTTAAAATGCATTCATTTTAATGAGATTTGAGACAAACTGGTAATAAGAAGCATTAGAGGAAAAATCCCTAATCTTCTCTGGCTCTGATCTACAAACCCATCATGCAGAGCTCCCAAGAAAGTCCTGGAGTTGGTGTCTTTTAAGATTGGCAGAACTGACACCTTCACCTGTTTGCTTGCTCAAGAAAACTCCAGAAAACTGAACCATGATCTCAACTTGAACACACATTCCAACCAGTCACTCTGAGTAGTAAAGGAGTTCTTTAAGAAATCCATGAGGCAATTAAGAAAATAATTAATAAGAAGAAATCTTTCTTTTCATGCCACATCTACTTTATTGGGACTTCTGAGGCACAAACGAGTTGCACATGCGTTCTAGTTCCTCACCTCAAAATTTTCTTACTTGCCTGTTTGATTCCAATCCAAAGGTCATTTACTGCTCTGCTTTTGTGGGACAATGTGGCATGTTTAAGCAAAATCATTTTAGCCTTTGGAATTATTCAAGAGGGGGGAAAAGAGATTCCTTTCCAGCACAGTATTTCCTGCCCAGGTTATAACTTTCAAAGCAGTACCAGAAAAAAACCCTTTGTTTGAAACCCTCAAAAGTCCCTCTGAGATTTAAAAGGCAATGCAAATTTGAAGAAATTAGGGTAAAATTATACTTTGAGTACCTTAAATGTGTGTCTTCATCCAGAAACATCACTTGTTTCTTGTTTTTCTAGTCTTAAAAGTGGACTTGTGAGTTGTACTGATTGTGCAAGGCCTTGACTGCAACAATCGAAAGGCCCTACAAGGGGACAAAGGTGTGGCTCCTGTGGAAGGGATCCAGGAGAGTTCCCAAGAATTTACCTTCACTTACATTTTTTCATTTTTAGCACAATGAGAAAGTTATAAAAGCACTCAAAGACTTCTGATCACAGTAATTTCACAGATGCCTCCTTAGCCATGTTGCACACAGGCTCCATACAGGCTTTTCCCCCTCAAAACGTGAATCGGTGATGTGGTGTTTTCCCAAAAAACAGACTGAAGCCCGAAATAGACTATGAGGTTTATTAATGGCAATTAATAAAGGAAAACAACTTCTGCAAGCTCAGTGTCTAATTAACGCTCCCAGCTGTCTGTTAGTGCAACAGTAACGTCATTAGAACAGAATCACTGCACATTTGCACAGACTATTTGTGCCAGCACCCATCTTACACCTCCAAATCACACGGATACAGGGGTACACAGGCATGAGAATGCACTGTGGCACCTTACACTCATTTGTGTGTTCCTGAAGCCTTAGTCACAACTCACTGATTTACAGGTCTCCAAACTTACGCACATTTCACACATTTCGGCCTAACTCAGGTACACCAGATGTTTATGCAAAAGGAAAAGTCCATGAACACACTCCTGAATGTGAAGGCCACGGTGACCTGCAGCTGAGCCAGGGAAATGTTTCTCAACTTGGCAATAGGAGAGAAACCAGAAGGGAGAGCTGAACTGTGCAGCACAGAAAACAAAAGGTGGTCTGGCCTTATGTGGCTCACACAGGTACACCTGAAACCTGCCAGGAACTGGCTGGGATGGGACACTCACGAGGCTGGAGGAGAGAGAAAGTACAGCCCCACACCCAGCACTCTGAAATGGGCACTGCAGAGATCACACCACCCTGTCCAGCCATTTAAGTCATTCAGGAAAAAGAGGGGGAAGTCCCCTTTGAGCTGCTGTTTTATTCCATGCTTGTCCCAGCCCTGCCATACCCAGCACGGGGAGCAGCTCTGCTGGCGCCAGGGCAGAGCTCCCATCCATCCCTGCAGGGGATGGCACTGCCAGGATATGCTGCATGGCTAAAGTTTTACATATTAGGTGTCCTTAAGTGTTGTCTGCTCTCCAGGACAACTTGTGACTGCTTTTATTTAGGAAAAAAGTATGTGCAGTGAGGAATTAGCTGGAACATGGCTGGCGCCAGGCACTGAGGACACAGGAGCATCTTTCAAGTGGCACAGAACATCATTAGCATCAGTGCGCTGGCAAACACCAGTGCAAGTCAACTGTTAAGAGCAAAGGCTCCAGTAAATAAGGTTTATATCATGGGAATTTTATTATATACCTGATCAGACATTATTTATTTTGGAGGAGAGGCAGAGAGAGAAGCATTTAGTAATATATCAGCAGCAGGGGATTAATGGAAAAAATGTTCCATAACTTCCACGTCTTGCCCTGCGAGCTCCTCTCATAAGGACTTAGGCCACAGCTAAGAGCAACCAGGTCCAGATGCAACCAGCATTTAATCTGCTATTAAAGGCTGACAGATTATCAGTGCACCTGCACAAGTGACAGTGGCCAGGACGTCACCCACGGAACAGTCGGGAAGCAGTCTGCAGGCACTGCCAGTTTTCTGAAGAGACTTCCTTGAGCTACAAGTGACACACTCTGCTCCTGATCTCAGAGGAGGCTGTGAGGATGAAACTCACCTCACACCCCACAGGGTGAACAAAGACATGGGGAGGGAGAACACGAGACAGCACTCAAAGGTAAAGATAACCCAAATTATTGAACTTCCTGTGACAAGGAGAACAGAAAGGTCAGAAGTTCAGAACACCACCAATATTTGATGTTTCCAGGCACCTCCCCTATTTATTCAGAGCCTGCCTTAAGTGCCATTCCATAATGGCTCTTACTCATGTCAGCCTGCAATCACAGTACAGTCACATCCGTGATTTCACAGCAGTCTCTCCCATTATATTGCCAGGCAATCTGAGCTGACAGAGGAACACACCCTGAAAAAAGCAGCCGTTGCACTATCAAAGTCTAGCTTCCCTCCAAATAACCGTGGAAAGATACTAAACTAGATGTAGAATTAATTATTACACAAAGCAAACTGTTGTTAGTTGACTACAGATGGGATGGTCAGGTTTTCACTCCTCTTTTTTCCTGGAACCAAATCATAATCAGATCACATTGTCAAAAACTGCAAACACGTCCTGGACAAAATGAGCATTAAGAACTGGACTTTGGAGGCTTTTTGAAAGGAGAAGGCAGAACCCAATATATGTTATTAACACGGAGAAGCTGAAACCAAGGGGGAGCTGTCATTTGAGAAAAATGTAGGAATAGGAGTGGATTTGAGAGACAGAATCCCTCAGCACTGTATTGTTTGTGCAGCTCCTTTTAATGGGGCTGCATTGGTTTAGACTATCTGAGAAGTGGGTGCTGCATATTGGCTGATTTTCTGCAGAGTTTGCCAAGCCATTAAGTGAAATTTAGGTATCTTTATTAAACCATAGGGGTTTAATTCCAAGAAAAATCTGGGCAGCCAGCGTTTATTCTGTTCAGATAAACTCTTAAATCTCTTTGTAACCACATGTTGTTTTGTTTAATCTTTGAAGGCATAAGGTCACCCTTTGCTTGTGATTAGAGTACTGTGGTCACACAGACCACGTTTTTACCTTGCCACTGCGCTTTTTCCACTGACCCTTTGGTGAGCAATTCTCCAGCTCCTCTACCTGAAAACTCAGTCCCAACAGAACTAAAACAAGCAAGAGAAAAAGCCACTAACCTCAAAACCAAACCAACCCTCAGAAGCACAAGCCTGGCCATTTTGGCAATATTGTAGGCAGAGATGTTTGAAGTCTCTGCAAGGGACACCGAATATGCCTTCTGTACAATGCCATTTGGGATGATACTGTTCCTCTTTGCTAATATAAATAATACATAAGAATCATATTTATGACCTCCTCCCCAGTACAGTTTAGCTAAAATCAATGCAGGATTGTACATACTACTGATTCCCACCAAAGAGCAAATTGACCCTGTCCAGTGTCACTTTGTCACATATGTGTAACTGGGCTTGTCCTTTCAAGATCCAGCTTATATTTTTATGAACAAACCAAACTTGACTGAACATGGAATTATCAGCACTTCCAGTCATCCTATGAAAAGGCCACTTGGTAATGCCAGCTCTTTCACAAGCCCTTTGACAAGGCAGGAGTGTGGCCCCCAGACCATGTCCTGGTGGCTGCCTGCGTGTCTGCTGGGCCGTGCTGTTCCCTGCACACTGAAGGGCCTTTCTCCGTAAGCTCCTTTCTCAGGAACAGTGGGGCATTGAGCAGGGCTACGAGCCTGGTTAATATTAGTTTGGCTACAGTAGTGCTCTCCCAACAAAGGAGGCTCTCAGCCTGGGATACCCTCGCTCCAGCAGCAAGTGCACAAGGGCTTTTGTGTGAGCGTGGGCTCTCCCGGCCACCGCGACCTCAGGCTCCGCATCACAAGTCACAAGTGTGAGTGATCCCCATCCCTCTGGGCCTTTCCCATCCCTCTGAGCCTTTCTCCTCTGACAGAAATGTGAGGACTCAGCTCAATACGTTTTCAGGAGCAGTGAGCAATTTTGGGCTCACGTGCTCTCCTTAATTGCACGAGGCTCTCCATGCGGACAGGAGGGCCACAGAGACTCTGGGTGCCAACAGGGACACAACGTGTTCAAGGCACACAAGCTGGGAGTGAGGCCCTGCTCCTGCAGCACCTGGAGCTCATCAGGTTCCCCTCTCCTGCACACCAGGCCACCAGCTCATTCCTGTTGCACTGAATTTCAGAGCTGCTGGAATGCAAAGTAATCCACGAGTTTCTTACTCTCTCCACACATGACCCTTTACTTTGAAAGGACTCATTTTGAGTTGGGAGGGTGTTTATTAACACTTATTAAACAACTTTATCTTTGGTGAAGTGTCACTTCACTTGGACAATCACACTGGGATAAAGGCCATTACCTGCCAGGCCCAGATATAAACATCCAAATGGAATTTCAGTTTGATTTCTTATGGAAAAAGCAAAGCAGATTCTCAACCACCTTATTTATGATATTCTACCTCCTTCCCCACAGCTTTGAAAGTCAACAGAGACTAATTTTCAATATTTGGTGTAAGAGTTTTCCCAAACCCATCTATTCAATGACGATAATTCATTTTCACATGAGAAAAATATGTCATTGTCATATGCTGCTACTTAAGAGCTGATACTTAATACTTCTCAATTCAACTTAAACAGGACCAAAAAGACCTTCAGAGCTGTTAGTAATAAAATACTGATGAAATTCAGACTCTGAGCAGAAGAGGTGCAGTTACCAAACCCCATACCCTGTGCTGGGATCTCACAGAAGAGGAGTTTAGTAGAGGGATGAGGGAATGGGGATTCTGTGAATCACATTCTAATTCAATTTTCTTCACCATTTCTACTAAGCTTAGGAAGCAGCTCAGCCACTTTAACAGTCAAAGCATGCACCCAACAGAAAACAGAGAGATGAAAGAAACTAAGCAAAAAGAGGAAATCACAAACGCAGATTGGGAAAGAGCTCAGGAATGGAAGACAACCATTGTTCTGTTGTTTTATCACCACTTTCATCTCTGTCTGTAGGCTTGTTTTATTGCCCCACTTTCCACACAGCTTAATGGCAAAACCCACAATCCATTTGAATAGGGCTCTTGGATAGGAAAAATATTTGGGATAGGAGCCTGTAGTCCCAGGTGATTACAACATGTCCATGAAACACTGGATGGTCTGTGACACAGAGCTTCTTGGAGACATGGAATGCAGAAACACCCAAGGGCTGATTCTTGTGCTGCATTCCCAGATCCATGAGCTGTGGAGATTTACACCACTTGAGCATCACTTAAATAATTTTACTGCTTTAACTCTGGCTACATATCTCCCGCAGGGTATTCCAAACACCCCACTGTCCCATGTGAAAATATCTGCTGACAAGCTTTGTTTACTTCATTTCAGAGCCACAAAAAGTGCTCCAGAATTGCCCTTTTTAAAACAAAATTAGGCTAGAGCACCTAGAGAATTCTGTTTGGTTTTAAATTAAGTTCCTTACACACACTGTTGAAAAACCAAATGTTACAAACACAGTCTAAATGAAAACTGAAGAGAACAGACTACAAAAAGCCTGAGCCAACAGCTCGGGGTTGTAAATGTTCAGTTATTTCAGCGAGGAGCCAAATCCAATTTAAATGTTTACTCTTCGACCTGTATCAACACTGACCACATGAGCAGAAATACCTTACCCTGAGCTCCTTTAACTTGCCTTCTCTATCTCCACAAGTACCAAAACCCATGACCAGAAAAGGTAAATTTTTGCCCAAAAACTGAGTTGGGATTTGGGTATGTTTGCAGGAATCTGCACTGGAGAGATTAAGGGCCCAGCTATCACAGAAATGCACATTTAAGACAGTTTGGGATCCCTTTAAAACTCTTGGCAAATCTGACAGGGCTTCCAACTGTGCAGCTTGTGCTCAGGTGCTCACCCAAACCAGAAGACTGAAGTATGCTGTGACACATTCAGGCTTTGAAATGTTCAGACACCAGAAAATCAAGCAAAATTTGCTACATGAACAGGAATTTGCACCTTTGGTGGATCTGAGAACATGGGGGGAGTGGGGAAGCCAAAAATCAGTGTAACCCAGACACATTTCATCCAGAATGAAATTCAGTCTGTCTGCATTTCAGCTTTAACAGAAATTACCATGACAAGAAATGCCAGTGACCCATTTGGTAGACAAAGTAGGGTGTCCCAGGTCAGTAATCAGCGCCTGGAGCTATGCAGGTCACTGCTCCCAGGAGATTCAAAGCCTTCTCGAGGTAAATCTCCCAAGCAGGAAGGCGACTTCTGAAACTGCCTGCTGAAACTGCCTGCTCAAAGGGCACCCATGGGAGGAACTCCAAGGCTCCTGGTGTCACAGAGGGTGTCTCTGCCCTCGTGCAGGACAGCAGTGCAACTCTTGCAAAGTGCTCTGTCGGCAGCGGGAGCTCCCTGTTGAACCTTGAGCACAGACAGGGATCTGGGGGAAGATTTTCTTGCAGCAAAAGCTGTGGGAAAGCCCTGCTTGAGAACAGAAAACCAAGAAAATCTTCCTGCTGTCCTGCAGCATGGATGGGAACCAATCTACACATATATTCATACATGATCAAGCTGATTACCAGTGACCACTTAAAAATTTAAGTGGTGTGTGTCTCTTTTTATGCCAAACCTCCTTGGGTCACTGCAGATCAAAGCCTGCTGAAAGGCTCTGCTATCAGAGAGAGGGGCTTTTCCCCAAACACTTGAAATACAGTTGCATTGCTTTCCTGGTGCAGGTAGTGCTGTGCAGCCACAGTCAGCCTCGTATACCCATGAAACAGAGTTCAGAACTGATCTTAAACACCTGTGATGGGAAAGGCAGCTCACCTTTCCTACAGTTTATTCCAGTGTCCAGTTTTTCAAACATACTATTTCTAACACAGCTCAAAATAAAGGCACTTCCTCTCATGCAGCCTGAAAACACACCAGGCTCCCACTAAAATGCCCGGTGTCCAGCCTGAAAGGCAGCATTACAAAAATGCCCAAAACTGAAATGTCCCACACAGCAGGACACAGAGCAGAGCTCCTTTGAAAGCCGTCTTTCCTCTGGGATTTATCAGGAGTGCAGATCTAGCTCACTCCCATCCCCCAAGATTTCACATTTGTAATTACCACTGGAAATCTCATGCCTCGGGCACAGCCCCGGAGCTGAGACCCAACTTTCCAAGGACAGGGCAGGAACTGACAGTGTCACCAAGCTCCCGAATGCCAGAGATGTTAATAAATACCACTGTCCTGCTAATCGGGTGGGAAAGAGCCCCAGGAGCAGTGATGATAGCTGCTTCCTGGTGCACCCTTCCCGCTGGAAGGTGATACATCTGCAGGGATCTCCTTCCAAATTCCTGACTCTTCCTGCCAGCTCCTACACCTGTGCCCAGCCAATCCACAGGACCCTGCCGCATTAACACAGAATGAGTGACAGCCTTCGTCTGATAACAACAACATATCTGGTTTGATTTGCATTTAATTCCTCAATGCAGCAGTTCTCCACTGAGAGAACCTGCACAAGCTCCATGGCAATGTGTTTCCCACAAACAAGTTTTGGGTTCTGTCTTTACTTGCAGTGAGCCACTGCAGCTGTGCAACCTGATCCCTTTCTACTGCATAAGTGGCCATGAGAACCAAAACTCCACACCTAGGTTTAAGATGATAGCAACCACTGATAGTATCGTTCACTTATCATTCCAGGACCGGGTGAACTAAGCATAATAGGAACTTACTGAAACTTAGTAAAGGAAACACAACTTGCTAAAGCATTTTTCTCCCCGCACCTGTGCCAACATTCTCACGAGCACAAGGACTGGGTATGCTGAACTCCTGGATTATCATACACAGGACTTCGGGGCTTTTTTGATACAAAGACAGCCTTGATTCACTCCTAGCAATGGCTTCTTTTCACATCCTGCTTCTCTTTGGCCCATCAAGGCAAATGGGTGCTGGGATCCCCTGCCAGGTGACCGTTCCAGATGCAGAACGAGCTGGTCTGGTCCCTTCAGTGCAGTCCCACAACCTGCACTGGCTGCATGCTCCAGTGGGACTGGGCTGGAAAATCTGCTTTAATCACCCCACAACCACCATCAAGCTGAACGAGAGTTTCCTTACAACCATCACTTCAAGGCATGTAAAAGAGGTGGAACATAGGAGCACCTAGGGATCATGCATGGTGTGAATTTGCTTTGTTCATAGCATTTTGGGGCAGAATTAGGCTGGCTGCTCTCCTCATGTGAAGCTGGCGGTGTCAAACCTCATGTACTGCCTATCTTAGGAAAGAGGAGATCAGAGAGAGTTGTCTTCTACTCATTGCTGATTCAGACTTCTCTTTGTACAGGGCCTGAGCACCTGCTCTGTGTTATTTTAGACAAAACAATATACTCCCAAGTGCTTTTTTTGAGGAAAACTCAACATTCACTAGATCTAAACAGTACCTTGCTATAATCTAGTGCAAAGCTGGGGATTCACATGATAACTGCAGGAACTGAAAGAAAAGAAGGGCAAATTCAGTGTGTGAAGGATATGAGCAGCAGTTAGAGTAATCTGTGTCATGCCAATGCTGATGCTGCTCCAGAGAGCCCTCCTAACAGAAGTAGGAGAGCTGAAACAATTATCAAGGAGTATTTAATTATTTGAAATGCATCTGCTCTTACTTGTTTGTACACCTCCACTGCGAAAGAGGTAAAACTTGTGATAAATCTGTAATTTTAAAAAATTACATATATTTAGCTCATCTTCGCTGGGCTCGAGACTTGCCCAGTGCCACAGAACACTCCCTGTTCACACCAGAGCCTTCCAGCAAGAATCCCCTAAAAATCTTACAACCCCAAAACAATGGCTTTGTAGACATTCTTCAAGCAAAGAGTCCTAATCCGAGGAAAGACATCTGTGTCAGCAGAGTTAAGCCACTCTCTTTCCAGCACACACGATGTTTTGTATGGTTATTCAGCATTTGATGGAGTATCTGGTGCATAATTTACAACATTGCCTGCACCTAAGCTCCACCCTGAACAAGATCACTGGCAGCACTCATTTTCAAGCCTGTGATGTGAGTAAACAGCCACAGGATGGTCTGCTGCAAAACTGCACAGGCTTTACTGCACTTTATCTCTTCTGCTGGAGGAAATTGCAGTACTTTAGGGAGAGCATTGCATCTTTTTTTTACCTTTTTTTTTAAAGTCAACTCAGTGCATTCCACTGAAGGGAAAACTCACTTTCTGTGCTTTCAACAATGCGGTCTGCTTTCCTCTTTCAGTGTGATGTAAACACACAGATAATGGATTCCTGAAGCAGTGACCCTGAAAATGATAAAATCTGCCTTCTTTAGACTGCTAACTAAACCAGCAAAGAAAGAGGCATGAGCCAGGTTTTTCTTCATGCCACAAACTTAGTTCTTTTCAACACAAGTACCACAGTCTAAGATCTGACAGATGTCCAAGATAAAGCCTGTAACGTGTTCCCTTGTGTGCAAGTTTGGAGCCTGGATTTTCCATGCCTTGCCCGAGGAATTTCCATGTTCCCAGTGTTTAGGATGCTGTCATTTTGCCTCATGCAGTATGCAGCCATTGCTGTGTGCCAGTTTACAAGATTAAACCAAGTGCTATGAATGAAAGTTTTTTTTCCCTCCCTCCTTAAGCCAACAAATAGGAACATTCTTTGCACTAACCAGGCTCTTGCCCCCTCTCTGACTGGAACCACAGACCACATTTGCAGCACAGACCAGAGTAAATTAAGAAACATGCACAGAAGGGCAGCACTTCGCTATACTCAGGCTGCTCTGGGACTATCTCTGGAGTCACATGGATCTAGAGGAGGAAGAAGAGGTTTAGTTTCAGTGAAGAATTCTTTTTTATTTTGCAACTGCAACCCTGGAGTTCATTCATTGTTGGGACGTGTCTTCCACAGAGAAACAGCGGAGCTTGTTTTACCCTGCCTGAAGCATGGAGCTGCTGGGCACCATCCTGCCCCCTGCACTGGGGGTTTGCAGCCCGGGCCAAGGCCTACCCTCCCTGCAGAGAGCACACGGCACCCCCAAAAGAAGCCTCTGGTTCTCACACAGACAGGGAATTTTACAGGAAAATATTAAAGGACATCCTCCCTGTCTAAAAGCAAAGAAAACTGGGAATGTTAAAGCACACGAGTGCTTTCTCAGATATCTATGGCGTGAGCAAACAAATTCATTAGGGAATTATGCAACTGTTCTTCATTTGAAGAAGTGAAGCCACCCGCCTTTGCAGGAGGTACGCAGGGGTTGGAAAGTGCCCTTGCACTGCAAACTGCACCCATACACAGCCTGATGGCCAGGTTTAACTGTACTTTATTCAAGGATAAAATAAATAGAAGACTGCTTCCTCACTCTCCCCCTAATTGTTCTAAGAGATGTGGTCTGGCTTAGTCCTCATCTGCAAGACTGAGTGGCTCAGAGGCTAGACACACACCTGAACCATGTGAAAGGCTTGGGACACCTTCAGAGTGAGAAAAGCCACACAGTATCCCTTAAAAGAACTCAGAGCTTTTTCCCACAACGCCACTTTTGTCCTCTCTCACTAATGCCTTGGTGCAATGAGAACAAGACCGGACTAACATGTTTACAAGGATCATAGCATGGCAACACCTCCAAAAAACCCGCTCAGGCTTACCTTGTAACTGCTTGAATCGTCCTTCTAACTGGTTATAGTTATACGGCACCTGAGCTGCATATCCTGGGGACAACGGCCCGGGCATACTGGTTGATTTTTGTAATTCCATTTACAGGTAGCGCAGGGATACGATGAACTGCAGCATAAAGGAACCACAAGTTTCTTTACCACACATCCAGGTAAATCCCAGCTTCCTCAGCAGTTTGGCGTCAGTCCCTAGTGAAAACGCTCCCCCCTGAGCCCTAAGTAAATAACAGCTTCGGTTCAAAATCCAGCAGTGTGGCTTGGTGGTAAGCTCTCTGTAATGGATTCAAACTTAAAGCACCAGGAGGGTGGTTTTTTGGGTTTTTTTTTCCCAGTTCCACAACAGGCAACTCTCAAGTGCTTGAATCTGGTTCAAATGCTCGTCTGGCTCTGGCGAAACCAAGTAAAATAAAAGCAAGCGTGCGATTCAGGCTGAAGTAAAGGCAGCATGGAGCCACGCGCTGCCGCCCTGGCCGGCGCTCCCAGGAGCCGCGCACACCTCAGACCTTTCTGCTGGTTTGTAATATAATCAGCAGCCGCCCGGACGAGGGCTGATGTCACTCGATTACCATACGGCACGGTGGAGGAAAGGAAGGCTGTACCAAGGGCGAAGGGGCGGTGAAGCAGGGGAAGAGCGGCCCGGCTCATGCAACGCCCCAGCGAGTCCTTCCGCCGCGCCCCGGGAGCGGCTGCCCGCGGGGTCCCGGCCCCGCGCTGCCGGCACCGCCGCCGCGCACGGTGGTACCTTCCCGAGCGAAGCTGCTGGAATTACAACCTTTTGTTAGGAGCCTCATGTAACGGAAAAGTCTCAGATTACTATCACTTGAAAAGGAGGGCGCTTTTCTTTATTTATCTGCGGGGCTGTCGGCTTGCAGAAGCACCGCACGCACACAGAGGCGCTCATTCAGTATTTAGCACCAGCCGAGCAGGGGACGCGGGGAGATGTACGCTCCAGCACACCAGGAACAAACGAAAGCTTTGTCGAAAGGTTCTTTAAACAGCCAATTCCTGTCACTTCGGTTTATGTTACTAGACGATATTGAGGATTTTGACATGCCCTGTGCATGTGGCTCCTTGCCCAGTTATCAGTGTGCTGGGTATTACTGCAAGATTAATGGACTGTGCGCTGAGGGGGAGGGCTCTAACGTAAATAAGGATGCCTCGCTGAGCTCTGACTGGCACCTCAATACCCTGCCGAAATGCAAACGTGCACAGCAGCAGCAGCAGCTGGCTCGGCCCTGGAAGTCAGTTCCTGCAGATGGTATTAGATACAGGATGTCAGTTTTCCCTCAGGGACATGAGCTCCCAGCCCTCACTTAGTTGTAAGTGAAATTAAAAGGTCAATTCCACATTCATAATCTCAGTATGTAACATTTGCCTGTTCATTTTTTAAACTGCTGATAACATTCACACAAATGTTTTCTCTTTTCTTCTACTCTTGCATTTCCAAATTCCTTTCCACTGGAATCTATGTTCTCTCCTCCTCCCACTCCATCCCCTCATTAAACATTTCAAAATGTTGCCTTTGTTTTGATACCGTCATTTCACAAGGTTTAAGTCACGTAGTAATTTCTGTGAGGACAGTTTCTGTGGGAGAAACTCAGCCCACTCCCCCGACTCACTGCAGCCCAAGGTCCTGCTTGGTGCAAGGTGGAAATTCAACCAGCCATTACCAGCACACCAGGGAACAAATGTGCACGAAGTCCAACCATGAACGCTGCCAATTTACAGAGAAGTGATGGAAGTTGACACTTCTCAGCTGAAGCTGGGGTTTCCAAAAACACACGGACTGTTGAAAATGCCTGGCACACTGCTCCTGAAGTCATAAATGCATTTAAAATATTTATGGCTTTTAACTATAGTGTTTTACTCAAAGCACCCCCATAGCTCTAGTCCAGAGTTATTATATTGATACAGAAGGGCTTTTACTGGGGTATTTCAGTGCACCCCTTTATTTCAGTACAGCTGTATTTACACAAGACCCCTGGTACTACAGCACACCTCAAGTAGAGCCTAAAACTTTTCTGAAAGCTGGCCTTGAAACTCTTCAGCACTACCCACACTTGGTCACAAAAGACTCCTCAGCTGCCCCAGACAGGTTTTACAGTATCAGGGAGGAAAGTGGCTGTGGACAGGGGCAGCCCAACCAGGGCTGTGTAGGGGACCAGGCCCTGCAGGCTCATGCCCTAAAAACGTGTCTGGAAGGCGTCAGGGGGACTTAAGGAAGCACCTGCAGTTACAGCCCCAGCAGGCAGGATGCTGCTCTCCAGACAACAATGGGCTGATGTAGCAGGCTCCTGCGAAACCCTCCCCTGATAATCTTTGTCCAGCCAGCTGTCTCTCCAGAACACAGACACTCACACGCCAGCCCTGGCCATGCGGTTTCCAGGGAATGAGGGCAGCACAAAATACCAAAGGCTCCCGAATTCTCAGGAGCAGAGCTGGGTAAGCTGAGCTGTTAACATACCAAGGTGAACTCCGCCAAGCTGCAGGAGCACGTTTTGCCCAGCACACAAGTACAGGCTTATTTCCATCACAGATATTTCTCCTGCAGCTTCCTACCAACAGCAGCTTTTGCCTGCCATGCCTGACCTACGTTATAATTAAATGCAAACCCTTCCCCTCAAGAGCGGGCAGGCAGCCAGGCCCTACCTGCAGGCATATCAACTCATTCTGTCCCACCTTGAGCAAACAGGTGTTGCTATGTGAGCTCAGAAGGTAAAACTAAAGTCCAAGTGACTGACGGGGAAACTGGAGCATTTTTAACACCATGAAGGCCATAAGTCAGGAACTCTACCCCAGCTGAAAGCTTTCCCAAAGCCTTTGGCAGGTGATGCACTAATGCACGTGCTCATTATTAAAAATATTAAAAAGTAAACTGTTACAAAAGGAAAATATTAAAAACTAAAAATAATTATTTGGCTTAGGCCCATATAAAACATGGACTGGGCTTACCCACCCTATCATGAAACATTAACACCACACACACAGATTTACATTTCAGCTTGTCCCCTGTGGGACAACTGAAGCTGGCAAGCTTCTGGAAATACTAAACACAATTTGGGATTTGATTTTTTTTTGTCCCTGTCCCCTCTCTGTCCCTCCCAATTCTGACCTGCCCAGTAGCACTAAACACTACCTTAAAGGGAAGGAATTGCAGCAGGTATGGAGCAGTGCAGGCTACACAGTGAGTAGGGGGGAAAGCTAAAGGAAAAGGGAAGAACCTGTGGCTTGAACTGAGCTTATTTTGTTCAAGGTTGGACAGAGACACCAAACCCTGACATGCTGTCAGCAGCATTCGCTGTGAATATCTGACCTCATTTGAGCTGCCATCCAGGTTGGCATTTGGGCTGAACAATGTGCCCCCCAGCAGCAGATGTGACAGACTTTGCTGATGATGGTTCAGCTCCTGGGGCTGGCCCTGGTGCCAGGCTCAGCTGCCAGGGCCTTCCTGCTGCTTTGCTGGGTGCTGCCGTACGTCTTGAATATTCTGCTGAACAAGTTGGTGGGAATTCAGTGGAAAGAGCAAAGCAAAATGGGGACATGTCTGTGTTTGTGAAATGCTACACTGTAT
Organism: Drymodes brunneopygia; assembly: GCA_013400955.1. Lineage (NCBI taxonomy): Eukaryota > Metazoa > Chordata > Aves > Passeriformes > Petroicidae > Drymodes > Drymodes brunneopygia. Next base: position 731,593 of record VZTZ01013625.1, read on the forward strand.
GTAGCAAGGCTGCTTCCAAACGGGCATCCTGCCAGCTCCCCCGTTTGGTGTGAGTCACACCAAGCCTAATCCATTGGTCTGCTGTTGACTGCAAATGAGTGAACCTGAGCTGTCTTCTGCTGCTGTGTAGCGATGCACCAGATCGATCACAAGGCTCTGCATGCACAAAGCCCTTTGTGACACCCCAGTTCTACTCATTTTCCCTGTTTATCTTTAATTGACTAAGCCCTTGACAACACTAATTAGATAATATGTTATGGAGGGGATTGAATGCTTTAAAGCCATAGATAGCTTTGGAGCACTGGGCCAAGTGCAACTTATCACATCAACACAGCTGGAAATAGTCCGTGGTGTAATTCATTACTGATTACAGCACTGGAGGAAAAGAAGGGACAGATCATCACCAGTTTAGCATATTGAGGAGGGAGAGATGTGCTGGGCTTTTTTTTACCCTCTAAATTTTGTTTTCAATTTTTTGCCCATAACTGTGGAATAACTTTTGCTGGCACAGTTTGAATTGTCCCTGTCCCATAGCACCTGCCAGGTGATGATGGTTTGGGTACTTGTTCAGGGTAAATAAACCACAAATGATTATCCACTTAGCCATAATGCAGAGTGTCCTAGCTGACATGATCAGAGCTTTGCAAAGCCTCAAGGAGAGCAAGTGGTTGATTACAGCAATATTATGAATGTACAAGTGACATTTAGAAACAGCTGCTTACCCCAAAACACAAAAGGGTCTCTCCTGGGCTCTGTCTTTACATGGTTCTGAAAAATCCTGCTGAAATGAACAGGTTCTGACACAAAGGAAAAAAGTAGGATTTTTTAGGAAGAAACTAATGTTAGATCTAGCAAAATTACCTTCCAAATTCCTAATTATCAATATTTCTAAGCCAGAGCTTACAATAATTACGAGCTTGGTTAATCATCACCCTTGTCTTTTCTCTCTACTCTTTCTTGCTCTTGTAAATTCTCTAGTTGGTGGCTAACTAGAAAAAAATTTACAAGATAAAAAGGATGATTTATTAAACTAAAATGCCAGAGAAATCACGTAACATTTTGCTCCTCTCCTGAAGGAGGGTAAAGTTCCTACACATCCCCTAAGTGCAACAATTAGGAACTGAAAACTCATTATCACACTTGCCTCCATCCTCACAGTAAAAACAAAACCTTTCCTTATACACTGGAGCAAGCAGAAAGAGGTTTTGCTGGGGATCGTTCTAGAATGTAATAGGAAATAGTTATTTTTACCCTATTTGACAATTTGCATAACATGAGTCCTGAAGAGTTAGCTGGTTTCCCTCCAGTTTTTATCCAAGATGCTGGAACCAGGGAGCAGCAGCCCACACACCATGCAGAAACAAGCTGCCAAGCTCATTATCTCTGCTGCAGGTATTGGAGGGAACAGAACCCTTCAGATCGTAACCTGCCATGTCCTGCAACACTTGCTAACTCTCTCACAAGGAGGTGCAATGAATACCAAGAGATCTCCTCATCAGTAACATTTCCATCGCAGAAAGTATCTCAATGTTTCCTTCCAGGTACATTCTCTGTGACTCCCGTGGGCTCTGGAGAGCCAATGCAACCCAAAGCAAGGAAGAGAGGCCCATTAAAAAGCAGGAGACAAGGATTTTTATTCCAGAAGGACTTGTTTACATTTTTTCTTTTACCATGTCCAGGCTGGCCTTCCAGCAGCTCTGCTCTGAGTCTCAGGCACAAACCAGCTTTGGGGTCCAGGTGAATCTCTGGGTTGTGACATCTGAGACCAAAACCTTTGGGAATTTTCTCACAAACCAGGCCAGAATATCAATTTATTACTGAAACTGGGTCAGTTCCACCTGGTTTCGGGTTTCAGTTTACACAAGTCCCAGATTAACAGGAAAGTTGACATGGCTTTTGTAACAGCATGTCCTTGCTAACTGCAGGAGTCGAACACCTGCCAGGAAGGCCAGCAGGGAAGAGCTACAGGAGCCACTTGCTGAACATTTCGGAAGAAATTATGGTTCCTGTTGGTTTGCATTCCAACCTGTGCTGCTTCCCATACTCCATGAACTCACCAACACAGGGAAGTTGCCCCTGAAAAGCTGTAACTGCATTCCCAGGTTTTATTTGTTGCCCATGAAACACACTTGGCTTGCTCCCTGACATAGATGGACAGCCCTTACAAAGCCTGCTCAAACCAAGCACGCTGCACAGGTACACACTTAACACACTCACTGGCTGTAAAATTTTGTTATGAAAACACTTCATTTCCATGCAGAAAATTCTTTTTTATGGGTTTTGATGTGCTTTTTCAGAATATGGGATTACTGTCATTGTCTCTCCCTCCTTTCTCTCCCACCTTAATTGCACCTATGTTTATATGTTTAGGAGAGAGACAGAGAAATGCCCACCCTCCTTTTTCTCCTTTTTGCACCATTTTCTTTTCCTTTTCAGTCTGACGAGGAACACAGAAGATGCACTGTTGCTACACCATAATCACTCAGGCGTGACAATTCAATGTCCTCTGCTCTTGAGCAAAATGGAAATTGGATGAAAATAAGCAGCAAAATACATTGATCTTTACAAATCTCCACAAGCCAGTTCCCCATCTGGAAACTGCCTCTCCCCACAAAAAAGCTTAGTGATCAACTGACAAGTATTAACTGTGTCCAACTCAGGAAGTTATTCCAGAGCAAGCGACTTCATCTTTATATGACGTACTGAAAAAATAATACATAATACAAGTGGATGTACAAACATTGACACTTGACACCCCTCTGCCTTCAAGGCTTAATAAAGGAAGAAAAACTTGAAAAAAATCCTCATATGACGTATGCATACAAAGCAGTTGGCAAAAAAATAGCAGTGATTGCCTTGCTCACTAAAAGAGCTCAAAACTGTTAGAGAGAATGCTGAAAACTAAAGAAGTGGAACTTAGAAGTGGATTTTCATCACCCTCTCTATGTGGCTGGTTCTCATCCTTATTCCTGTTCTTTTTGCCTCTTCCCCATCAAGGAAATTTGTCTTCAGGCAATCTGGAGTTTATATCTCTCCAGGATATTACCTCAAGATAAGAATCAAAGCTCTGATCCGAGGGAATGATTTCATCACTAATCTTTCCCCATTAGAAGAGCTCCAAGGTTAACAGAAATTAGTAAACATGTTTGAAACCAGCACTGAATTTCACTTTGCAATGTGCTCTGTTAGACATTATTTATACTTCAGGGAGTGCTTTCAGGCAGTATCCCAGCAACAAATAGAAGGAAAAAATGCAAGGCACATTGCAGATTTGGCTGAATAAATAACATAAATACAGAAACATTGCTAGTTAGATGCTAACGACATGAGGCGAGAACATTCTCTTCTGCATACGCTTTTTTTGTGGAAAGACTTCTTTTGAATTACAGACTCATAACTAGATTTTGAAAGTCATCCACAGCTAAGTTCACCCCTGAGAAAAGTCATAATTTTAAAAAAAATTATATTGCCAATATTGGCATGCAATTTCTATAAAGAAGAAATCCTTTCCATTAAGATTATTCAGCAAATTATCTAAAAACAATCTCGTTATCTCAGATAACGAGATCTATTGAAGGTTCTCATGGTTTCTCTGTTTTAAATATCCCTAAAATGTTGACTCCAACAGCAAAGAACATTTGTGGTCTTTTCAGTCTTCAGGTTTCCCAGGAAGGGCCACCTCTGGTCAGGTTCCCAGTTGGTGTAAGACAGCATGGCCTCAGAGAAGCCAGGGGAGAATCCAGTTTATATCAGGTGACAATCTGGCTGGGAGGTCTCCTCTAAACCGTCAACTTCAGCACATTATCCCAGGCTTAACCCAGTGCCTGGCTCAGCTCTCTCTGACTCCATGGAGGGTGTCTCCCAGGGAGCATTTTTCCTTTCGCTGAGCAGCTGCTGCAGCCAGAGCTCTTTATCCCTCCTTCACAACTCCTTCCCTGCTGATGCTGAACACTGCCTCCCACTCAGCTGAGTGTTTTGGGGCAGCCAAAAACACATCCCCTGGTGCTCTTACTCTCCACTGATGCCATGGGGATGAATGGATGAGGAAAACTGGAGTAGTCAGGAGAGCAGTGTGCTGTGCTGCTCTGGGAATGAAGGCATAGCTCCCACCTAAATCAGTGTGAATATGGAAGCTCACTCTGGAAGTCAGAGCAGTGCCACGGTACCAAAATGCCCAGGTATGACCACGCAGATTGACCTGCTGCAGGAGTATCCCTGTGCAATTTCACAGGTAATATCCCAAAGGCAAATACACCTATGCACACAGAGTCAGCACACATACATCAGCTTTCCATTGGCTTCCTCTGGGTACAGATGGTTTTTTATATTTAAGTTTAACTAGAGCACAGAATTCTCTTGTACCTTATTTTGTTAAATTACTGCATTGCTGTCCAAGCACAGAGTCCTCTGTGCATGAGGACTGGCATATGCCTGGAGCTTTCCACAAGGAACTGTGAGAAGCAGATATGGACTTGTATTCCAGCCCAGGAGCCTAGGGCACAGGATTCAAAGATCCAGGGATCAATCAACACAGGCTCATGCTGGCAAGATGCTAGGCTCTCCTGTATACGTGTCCAACTCGACAGTGCTTAGTCCTGAAAGGATCTCAGCAGAGACATAAAATGACGGCAGCACTCAGACTTTCCAGAGTGGTGCTGCCAGAACTGCTCCTATCCTGCCCCGTCCCCAAAGAAACAAAAAGCCTATTTTTCCAGCCCCAGCTCATCCTGCCTGAACAATGCATGCCAGATTACAGTCATTCACCAGGATACAACCACTGTCATGCACCACTCTGTTACTAAGTACTCATAAATCCTATCCATGGAGCAGACAAGCACGCATGATTCCAGACAATTCCTAAGGTACATTCAGCAGGACTTCTTTCCAGCAGCTTGGCTCTCTATTCAAGAGGCTACATGGGACCATGGATCTAATCAGACAACCAAGAACTCGACTTACCTCCAGGTAGTTTGCAACATGACTTCTTTGATTCTAAAGAGAGAGAGCAAGCCCCCAAACCATGCCCAACTGATAGCAAAGATCATGTTGTTACAGCAGTAAGATACAAATTACCTGTGTACCAAGTTACATTTTCAATCATCCATAACATTGTTTGCTTCTACTTGCAAGTTATTTTATATTTCACAGACACACTGGCTCTTCTTTTCAGGTCAGTCTACTGATAATCTTTAAAAATAAACCCACTAAGAACAAAGCATTATTTATCATCTGGTTTTTGCTATCTGTTTTAGAAACAGTTCTCCATGGCAACTTTAAAAGCCAAGGCATTAATGCACAGTGACAGATGGGCTGAGCTTTTCCTCGCTCTCTGATAAGAGCACAGTGTGCATCAGGAGTCCCAGCCAGCACCACAGGTGACATGTGGCAGTACAGCAGCCTCTCTGCTGCCCTGCTCCTTCCCTTCATGCCTGCATGGCACACAACACACCAAATGACACTGCTGCTCCTAACGCCTACCCCTGCAGATTCTGGGAAGGTTAAAAACAACAAAAAAATTGTTCCAGAAGTAAAATCCAGAAGGAAAGCATAGGGTGAGGTAAACATTTGGAAAAGCTTTTGTTGAAATAATTCCATCAATTTTTATCTGAGCAAAACAAGATTTTTCAAAATAAGCCCTTTCATGCTTATCTGGGTATGCCTGCACTAGGCCTGTGGCTGCTAAATAAACCCATGGGCTGATAACCAGCTCTGCCACACTAGCGCAGAGCAGATTTCACTGCTCTAAGGTTTTTATTTCTGTTTAGTCTCAAGTAAATCCTTCATATGCCCTTTCAAGTAGATTTACAAGCATCACTGTAATGCTGAGCTCTCTTTCCTTACCACTTGCTGCTATTAAAATAAGTGACTGGTTTTTAAGTCCTGGATAGCTCAGGTGCAGGACACTCAGGAAACACACTGCAAGAGCTTATTCTCAGTATGCTCTTTCAAAGCCAAGAATAAATCCAAAGTTTATTCTCTTAAGCTTTAAATCATTGCACTTTGCCCTTTTTTATTGGTTTGAGACCTGAAACTGCATTCTGTATGCTCAGAGTGAAACAGGAATTTTGCTGTGAGAGAGATGGTCAACAGCAGGGCCAGGTAGGTGTGTGATACCTGGACAGTACTAGAAGCAGAACCTTCCTTTGTTGTTCTGCTGACTTTTTGCACTAGAGCTGTGGGGGGAATGGCTCAAATATCAGAGCTGCAAGGGGCTAATTAACCCCACATCAGGTACCCACAACTTTCCTGCTGGAAGTTTTCTCTAATTTTTTTAACCTTATGAAATGACTATTCCACTATGTTAAAAAGAAAAAGTTTTCAATAGTGTAACTTCAGGAGCCATTTCAATGCTCTTTTCCCTCTTGCTGCTGGGAGAATTGAAGTTACTGGCATGAATGACAAGCCTGTTTTGGGCAGCTAAGGAAAGCTGCACAACAAATGCAGCCTCTTGGCTTGTCCTGTAAGGCTCATGAGCACCATGTCGTGCAACACCAGCGAGTGCCCTGACCTATGCACAGCTACTTGGGTGAAGCTGGAAAAGAAATGCACTCCTGCTCACACCAGGAAACTCCTCTCATTTCATAAACTTTGAAACTGGTTTTAATTCACGGGCCAGAGAGCTGAGTCACAGACCTTCTGGTCACTTGGATGAACCCAGAGGATAAAAGGGCAAAATACAAATGAGCAGAAAAGCGAGTAACTGTAGCCAAGTTTAATATTGAATTAGCTAACTGAAGAAATGGAAAGTTTTGGAGGTGACAACTTCTCACGCTACCTGAAAACAGCACCTGAGCTGGCAAATATGACACACCTGAACATCACAGCCCAAAGGCTGAGTGTGAAAAATTCTGCTGAACAACTGAACTGTTTCTTAAGGTTTTTGCAAGAGCTTCATGCACCAAGGAGCTGCACAACAAATCCTGTTAGCTAATGGTCCTGGACAGACGAAATCCAACCCTTGAGGATTTGTGAATGAAGAATCTTGCACAAACATGATATCTTTTTGGCTCCTACAGAGCAGGTAGAATTACCTGGTCTTCCAGCAAGACCTTCCAAAGAACCACAGAGAACAAGGACAGGTGAAAGATGATTTCCTACAGTGGGATACCTTACTTGGTGAAGAAGGGATCAGTTACCTTCTTCTCATATCAGTTGCAGAGTGAGTTAGTTCAACATGAATGGCAACCAATCTGGTTGCATATCCCTCCAAATCTGGATTCTGATTGAAAGTTGAGTTCCCAGATGATTTATTGGTTTTAAACCAAAACAACCCTTTGCATTCTGGTTTTCATGGCACACAGACCACTTTAATAACATTGATTATCAGCTGCTGTAGTAACAACACTAGTTTTCTACTATTATTATATCATACCTGCTTTACCTGAGCTTTCCTTTAGGACATTGTTCCAATCACAGATTATTCTGACCACCACCTCCTGCCTCTGCTGTTTAAGTATTTCCACATCCTGATGGAATGTGGGGCCATCAGGATTCTTCCTACAGTGGAGTATCAGACTCTGGCTACAGACCTCACTTCTTATTTCCTCACTCTTTACCTTACTTTACCTTAAAGGAACTAAGTTTCACCTCAATTACAGTAAAGTAGAATGAACACAAGATGGAAGCTCCACCAGAGAGGCACTTCACAGCTTGTGGAAGAGTATGGAAAGAAGATGCCTGCACCTGCAGAGAGCCATTAGTCAGGCAGTGTAACATGCCCACGGCCGTTCTACTTTGGAATACAGCAACTTGCATGTTGGTGATGAAATGTAAGGAACCAGTGTGTTCATTTGAGACCTTTCATATTAGGACAAGGGGATAATGATGCATGAGTGTTGCATAGACCGCAAGACATTGATAGTCTTTTGTTATATCTTGTCACTGACACATTGCAAGGGGACAGCCATGGGCAGTCTTTAGATACAATCCATCCATGACCTCTGGAAAGAGAAATGTTATTGTCAGAAGATGCCCAGTCTTGGAGACGTGGGAAGGTGCATGTGCCCACAAAGAGCCAGTGCTCACCCAAGTCAGACTGGAGTGTTAGTCAGTAAATCCAGACCCCAAAGGTGGCACACAACTACTTTTGCTTCAGAGAGCAGTGAAGTTCACCCAGAGGAAAGTGATGGTGCAACAACCAGTCAAACACTGGGGTTGCTGAGCCCAGAAGGACCTCCTGACATCCCCCAGCTGACTGCGTGTGCCCCAGGCTTTCACCCAGTGGTCATTGTGCTCCATCCTGTGACACGCAGCTGAATCAGAGAACACTTTTCCAGAAAGGGCCTGTCTCCACTGAAAGAGGACAAAGACAGATTATTGCCAGCCCAGCTCCAGGCTGCAGCTGTTAAAAACTTGCCAGTGCCTTTCTGGGGAGATGCGAGGGAAGATTACCCACCAGACAGCATATCTGAAAACATACGTTGAGCAGAGCCAGGAGTACCACAGCTCAACCTTTAACCATAACCTTGAATTTGAAATACAAACCTCTCCTCACTCCTCTCTCCCTGCACCATGATTAAGCTTTCAAGCAGTGCTGCAGCAATGCAGGATGCTAAGCCAAGTTTTGGCAGCACACAGCAGTCTCAGCACCAACCGTAGAGAATTACAGGTATGGAAATGTATCAAATTAAAATAACTATGAGTAATGCTTATTCAGAAGAAAAATAAATACACCATACTGTGGGAAAATCTTCAAATATCTGAATCGAATCTTCAGCAAAATTATTTCCTTTGACATTGGTATGTGTTTTAGGGTAGCTAAATAATTCAAGTATTTTCCTTACATTACTTCTCCTTGAAATAAGAGTTTCATGTTTATTATTCATTACTCAGGTGGGGAGCTCTGCTTGCTATAAAAGTAAGTGGAACAAGCAGCTGCAGTAAGGTGAGATCTAGGACCCACACACGGCTCATCAGCTTTGTAACTAAAAGCATTTCCCACCCAAGGAACAGGATACAACCTACAACAACTAATGTGCCAGGAGTAAAACACAGTTTCTCCCTCAAACAAGAGTAAACTGTTAAAATAAAGCAACCCAAGCTGAGATTCATTTTGTCTATCACCACAGGTACTAGCAGGCTGTTTCTGACCCCACTTAGCACAGTCCTGCCCAGGTAAGGCATTTTCCCTGTCATTCCAAATGCATACTGTGATGGGAACTGCTGTAATTGAAGGTAGCAAAATTTAACACTCATCCCCTCTCTGTGAGCAGTTCCATTAAGTCAATAGCATTACTATCCCCAGGAAGAGTTATGTGATCTGCTCTCTGCCCACCTGCATGAAGTACTTCATTTCCCTGTCGCTGAGCTCCACACCTGATCCTGCCCTGATCCTGACACATAAAGGTGTTTGGCATCTAATGCATCCCCGTGGCCGGAGAGCAGAGGAGAAAGGGCAACCTGTGCTCCAGACCCAGCCCCATTGGAATCACAAATGGAACAGGTGATACCTTTGTCTCAGTGCAGCTGATTTAATAAACCTGTCTCAACACCTTATGAAGTGTCAGGTTTAGAACCATCCCTGCAGCTCAGATTTCACCCACAGAATGCTCAGCATAGTTTTGAGCTGTTTTCTATGCCTGTCCCACACTGCCGAGACATTTTGTTCAGAGGTCAGAAATGTGGGCATGCTACCATAAAAGTCAGGAAATCATTTACAGAATGCATAAAAAATGCTTTGCAGGGCAGTGACTCAGAGCTGAGAGGACATGACATAATCTCTTTGCTCTATAAACAAATGTAGTTAATGTATAGCCTTTAATACGCAATAATCAAACGTTTTCAACGAGAAAAGATCCAATCCAGTTTCATTTCTCTGCTGATGACAGTGGAATTCGGCAGAAGACAGCAAGTATTTCAGAAAGAATGTATAGTCCCATCATTCATTACTACATGACAACCACCTCCACCTACCACACTCCTCCTTTCCAGGACTAGTGAGATGTTTTGCACACCTCCAGATGGAGGTATTTTGAAGGGGAGTTTTGTTACCCGTCTGTTTTTTTTTTTCCAAATGCAAGGTCAGTGCTTACCAGCCAGGGCCTTGATGCGGGAGCGCTCAAAGAGCCGAGCAGAACTGTTCTCATTGTCCCAGTCGTCGACATCCCAGCGGTTGTTGACATCGCTGTACTGCTGTTGGATTTCAATGTTGTCGTAATCTGTCGCTACCGTTGTCGTCATCCTGAGTCTTCTCCTCCTTAGCCTCTCCTCAGCATCAGATTCTTCTTAAAACCCTCTGCCAAAGAAAAACACATAAAAATAATCATTTGGATGGTACATGTATATTGGAAGAAAATTGTAAAGGTCAAGCTCAGGAGTTCTGGGTTTCAAAAATCAGTGACTTTTACCTCAACACAAGCTCAAGAACAGGGGAGATACCACCCACTTCTTCAGAGGACAAATATTCTCAAAAAATTAAGTGCTTTACCAAAGCCAGAAGCTTTACTGCATAAACACATACAGAATTTTCATGTTCAGCTCCACAAAGCAGAATATGGATGGAATGGTGCAGCAAAACACTTCCACAATTTTCATATTCAAAAGCAGACCATTGGCTTTAGAGATCTGTGAGTGTTGACTAAAGCATATGAAGCTGTGGATAACTCAGCTAAGAAAAACCTCAAGCACAAAGACAACCTTAATACCTTTCCAAAATGGTGCAAATACTGATGGAAAAAGAAATACAGATTTGTAAAAAGCCACATAAGCATTTAATAAACAAAAGCTTTTTAACATGGATCTGAAGAAATATTTCTGTCTCCACATGCAAATACTGACTTCGTGACTGGTCCTGGCAATTTATTTATGAACTAATCAAGATAAAACCAACTAAATGATGCATTATTTTGAACTCTCCACAGGAACAACATGGCACCCACCAACGCAACCCCTGGGGTGAGGTTCTCCTCTTTCAGGGTGCTGTTTGCATATTTATTCTGTTTTCTGATTAGGATTTGCATGTATTTATCAGTAGTAGATTTAAGAGAGGCAGACTCCTCTGGAGGAGGAGGAGGGAGGTGATGCACAGCTGTGAGCCCAGTGGGAACAGCGCTGAGCATCCCCTTCACCACTCAGCGCACAGAGAGACCCTGAGGAGCACAGGGTGCTCCTCAGAAACACAGAAACACACAGTTCACCTTTGCACAACGCAATAATTACCAAAAACACGGTTAAATACATGGGCAAGGGGGAGCCAGGGGCCCGCCCTTCTACCTAGGGTGAGGGCACGCGCTCCCCTCACGGCGCCCGCCCGCGGCCTCTGTTGCCTTTTCTCTCTTTAATCTCACTTTCCTATTTTAAAATAAAATCTCAAAAAAGAAAGAAAGAAAGCAGCCACACAACCACTCTCCCCCGGCAGCCCGGAGCGCAAGACGAGGCCGAGCCCGCCCTCCCCACGGAGCCTCGCCCACCCCTCACGGCGGGACCGGGGCCGTCCCTCAGGATTATCATACACACGGAACCGAGCCCACCCTCACGGCAGGATCNCCGCCCTCACGGCAGGATCGGAGCCGCCCCTCAGGATTATCATACACACGGAACCGAGCCCACCCTCACGGCAGGATCGGAGCCGCCCCTCAGGATTATCATAC
>VZTZ01013628.1:0-86051 GCA_013400955.1 Drymodes brunneopygia
GTCTTTTAAACCAAGACACTACATTTATATTTCTAGACTATAGTTGCCTTGAAGAATGTACATCTTCAAAATAACATCCTGAATTTCTAGTTTCAAAACTAACTTTAGAAGGTGTTTTAAAGCTAGTCGGTTTTAAGATGTTTCAAATATGGCACCCATGACTAAAGCCAAGAACTCTTCACCATTCAGACAAAAAAGTACATTCCATAAAATTTTATAATCAACAAGTTCCGTGAAAATCACCCAACAGAGGTGGACAAGATTTGGTGGCAGCAGCTTAATTTTGTGGTTCTAATAATATTTGAGAATATGTATGTTGATGGAATTAAAAGTTGCCTTGAATTCCATGTATTCGAAACAGAAAATAAGGAAGCCGAAGTTCATTAAGAAAGAATACCTGGTCTCACTGAAACAAAAAATGTTCAATTAGACTCCACTCCCACATCAGAATTCAAAAGCAAGCTTTGGATAGGAGATTGAAATTTATACAGTGATCACCAAGGGAGATTATACATTTTTATGAATAAAAGCAAACAGTTGTTCCTCTTTAAATACTACTAGAAAAAAATCTACAACCTTTTTTTTCTAGAAAAGCATCTTACCTGAGGGAAGTATTGGAGATAGACATGATTCACAGATATTCTCCTCTGAAAAACAAAAAAAAGAAAACTAGGCTTTGTTAACAAACTCAATGTTTACTTTTTTATAAAGCAGGCATGAACATACTGCTATTACAGAAATGGAGCTTGGTTTAAAAGCATTTACTTAAGATGCATAACAGAATCCATTAAAAATTGAAGAGCAATACTGAAGTAGCATTTCTAATAACATGATAAATATTTAGATCTGATGATGGTAGAACTGCAGGATTGAGGCTCAGTGCTGATATCAATGCTGATCAGTGCTGAAGAGGCAAAAGGCAAGCTGAAACAAGGAGCATGGGGTGGATGGCTGTTAACTCTGCAGCATTATGGAGCAGAAGCTCTGGTACTCTGTCCTGTCAACTTTTGTCTCTTGCTATTAACACTCAGCTGGTGTGAATTACAGCACTGCTCACATGCATCATTAGCACCTTGCAAAATATTTTCAACTGTTTCAGACAACCTTCTTGTATCTTTTGCTTTCGTTGCAGATTATTACCATCTGATTGTCCATGCTGGCACTAAACAGCATTTTCACCTTTACAGACAAACTGCACAACACAAAACATTACTGGCTATGCAGAGATTGATCAAGAGAAACAGCTGCATGATAGGTTTCGTAGTTTTTGAGATACAAGTAGTTCCTTTGCAAAGGGGAAAAGCATCTAGTATCCTACTACACTCTACGGAAAAGGTAAAAAACCTCAGGCTTTCAGGCAGCTTCCAAAGCAGACAGTCAGGAGGTATATAAACCAAGCAATAGTTTTTAAAACCTTGAAAGTCATCATGTTTCCTCTGTACCCACCATCCACTAGAACACCCTTCATCTGAGTTCGATGCATTTTCTTCAATAAAGAAAGAGAATCGGCAACGAGTATCTTTTTGCAACCTTCCCGCAGCAAGATCTGTTGGTGCAAAGAACATAAAAGACAGTGGTTGTTGAACAGATGAGCATTTCAACTATCCTGACAAGTCACCACGGCATTTCTGCTGCCAAAGTGAGTGCAAGGAATGTTTACAACTTTTCAAGGTACTATAAAGGAGGCAAAGGAGGAACCTTTTGTTGCCGTCACCTCTACCAAAATGAAAAGCCCACAATAAAAATCCCCAAAACCCCACAAAACAAAAACAAACATCAAGAAATAAAATTCTTTACAAAAATACTATTATCATAAATTATGAACATCTTTCTATGAGATGGTGTTAACAAATTACAATAGAGAGAAATTTTTACAGGGCCCTTCAGAATTTATTTCCAAACCATTTCAAAACTTCTACCTGTATCTTTCCTGTCTTCTTCAGAAAAGATATTTGATAATCATAAAACATACAGCAATTCAAAATATGTTTTATTCAAACATATATCCTGCTGAGGTGTCATTTAATAAGCAGTATTAAATGTCCGTGCAACTAACCAAAGGTCCCTAGTTTATTCCTCTTTAGCAGAAATCTCAGCTCCCTTTTGACTTATTTGGTATTTTTCATTAGATTGACATGTTATTGCCTGAAACTTTTTTGAAACACAGAAGAAGCAAGGGCATAAAAATTAAACAGAGCCTTATTTCACAATACTTAATGGAGGAAGTATGGAAATACGACAAATCCAAGTAAGTTTTTTGGAATTTTTTTTTCCTCCTCCCCAACTGATATTTGGAAATTTGTTTGCCAAGACAACAATTCCTTTGAAAGTGCTTTCCAAAGATACAGTCAATTACAATGTGACCAACCCTACTAAAAGAGAGGTATAAAGAAGCAATGTTCATTCCTTTCTTCTGATAATTTGTATTACAGGAGATATTAAGCATTCTAAGATAGTGCAAGATACAGCTAATGCAAATACCGAAGACAAAATACAATAATAGATTTTACAGTCAAGAGGACACTGTCTAAAACTCTCCTTTTTCATATACACATTGTGAAGTAATAATAATTAATATTACTTAATATTAATATTAGCAATAATTAATATTGCTATGAATGATACGCAGATAAGACTGCAAATCTGAAGTACATTAAAAAATTAACATTGAGTAACATTTACGAGATTTCAAATTTGGCATATCAGTGGATGAATGACAATTTTTTTAATTAGAGACATGGAGCTATAAAACATTTCAGAGCACCAGCAACTGACTGCAGATCTACAAGACAAACGCTCAGAAAATTAATAATTTTTATCTGTTGAAAATCTCAGGAACAATCTGGCTATGTCTTTCCCTTGCCAACTTTATCCAAAGGCAACAAAGAATGTAAAATTTTGTTCCAAATTTTTGTAGCAAAATGTTGCTAGGTTTGAAAACAATTACAAGAAACTTTTAGCAAGGACAACTGAATGAGACTATGTTTCAGAGAGTGCTTATCTGATTCAAACTATTCTCAATCAACAAATTATATTCCAAAAATAAGTACATAACTTGGAGGGGATGAGGTCTTGGCTACATACTAGAGTCTCTAAGTGCACTCAGCATAGGCAGTTGAAATGTCCCCAAGTTGAAGTAAAAGGAGTAAAACAAGCTAGAGTCATAGAATGTCCTGATCTGGAAGGGACTCACAAGGACCATCGAGTCCAACTTCCAGCCCTGCAGACGACAGCACCAAGAATCACACCATGTGCCTGTGAACATTGTCCAAATGTTTCTTGAACTCTGACAACCTTGGTGCTGTGACCATGTTAAATGAAAGGAACAGAACAAAGATACAATGGGAAGATCTGTCTCTTAGCATTTTCTAATTAAAATACAGTGTGCTAATAGGAAAAATTAATTAAAAAGAAAGGAAAATGAAGAGGGAAACAACAGACATCAGTAGGTCACTGGAAAACCTCAATACTATTTGATGCCTTAAAACTCAGGAATAACAGAAATACCTGATTAAACATATCTTTTTAAAAAATACTTTCTCCCATTATTTAAACAGCAGTAAGACCTTTCCATACCACATTTAATGACTGTCAGACCTTATTTTGCTAGAAATGGAATACAGTAGGCAGCTATTATTACGTAAAAGGAAAAATCACAATGGAGAATGTAAAATGTCAATTCTCAAGGTAAAAAAGTCAACACTTCTGTAGAAATTGATTTGAAGACCTCAAAGATAGGTAATTTAAGGGTTACAGAAAGCAAAGGAGAAGGAATTTGGAGTCGAGAGAGAGAGCTTCATTAAAAGGTGGGAGAAATAAGTAACTGTGCACCCTAAGGTTAAGTTGAACTAGTTAAAATTGACATTGGGCATATGTTGTGGTTTGAAAGCAAATTAGTGAGACGCTCNAATCTGTAATGAAACCACTTTCCAAGAAGAAACAGAACTGAGGATGAAACTGAATTTTATTTATCCTTTAAAGGCATATAATTGTGAGCACAAGCAGGATAGCATTATGCACCTAGAGAAAGAAGTTTTGGGCAGAAATAATGCCTTTCATGAAATTAATGAAAACTGCTAAAGCTAAAACAGTTATTACAAAAAATAGTTTGTTTTCTGGCTATACTAGGGAAGATATTAGGCATAAATCCTTCTATTTAATTAAAACAGTCTTGATTTACAAATGCCTAACATTCAAGAAAAGTAATAAATAAAATATATAAGGAATAATAAAAATTATTCCAGTATGCAGTTAATTTGAAAGGGTATACTCGAAGCTCTGGGAATAAATTCAGGCCTTGATTCAGCTTAACCCACAAACAAGTCCAAGTTTCTCAAGGCCAGTTGACCAAATTCTTTCAAACAGCATCATTATCACAATTAAAACCACATTATTTTTAGTCTTCACAGCCAAAAGGCACATGTCTCCCTGTGAAGCTGACACCTGCCCTCTAGTGCCTCCAAGGTGTCTGAACAGCATTTTTAGTTACATTCAGGAGCATAACCTAGCAATTTTTCCAGGTGCTGTTTCAAGAAGCATTCATTGGATTATCACTGGGTTCTGCTAGTTTATAAACTCTATTATAAATGGATAGATGTGAATTCTGTGACTGGATCAATGTCTGTTACCCATCTGAGTTACTGCAGGTTCAATCCAAGTGCAACGTTTGAGAAAAATGGCTAATCCACAAAGGCTGTAAGTACTACATCTGAACAAATTGCTTCTGTATTTTAAAGCTGGGGGAAAAGGAGTCTTAGAATACCAACATCTTTCAAATATTTATTCTAATAAATGACATAGAAAGGGTGAAAAACAAAGTATTTCCTTCTAAAACAAGGGAAGTATTTAAGCCTCTTCCAATACCACAAGCATTTCCTACATTTCATTCAGATACAAACCAGAGCTGAAAAGACACCTATTTTCTACATTTGGAAAGCATAAAAAACGGATAATTAACTCACAAGTCTACAAATATGGAGATTTTACTACCAGCCTTCTTGGGGAGGCATGTGATTTAATGCTTTAGAAACCTGGAGAATCGTGATTTATTTGCACTTAAATAAAAAAAGCACTAGTAATGTGTAATTTCTAGTAAGTAAGCAGTTTTCTCTTTAAGCCAACATGTCTAATTTATCTATAAATTTATGGCAGCAACAAAGATTTCAGAAGCAATAAAAAAGCTTCAGACTACACTTTATTTGATAAATGCTGCTATTAAAATTCAAAGAACTATAACTTTGTCCTTGCTGCCTGTGTCTTCATAACTTTGTTGTTTGTGAATGTTACTGTGTATAAACACTAAAATCAGTATTATTTCTGCAGTAAATAAACTTCCATCACTAGAATCAAACAGTGTCACTTGCTTATGTACTATGGTTTTAATACATTAACTCAAATGATGACAAAGAGAAAACACCAAAATAAATTATCCTCAGGGGTGAAAAAACCCAAAAAAATCACTTCAAGGTTTAATCTCAATTCAGAAAACCACTTAAATATTTCCCTGCTTTGGGGAATAGTTAGGAGTGTGTGGTGGCCGTGGAGGCTACGGGCGAGATAAATGAGGACTTGGAAGGCTCCAATAAGCCTAAGGCCCCATGGTGGAAGATCACTAGAGTTTAAGGATCCTCCTCTCCTCCAGTTATCAATGGTTCTTCCCTTAAGTTGATGTAACTCTCTTATGTTAATTGTACCCCTATGATTGGCCTGTTGGCTCTCCACCCCTTATGCATATGTATCTCTATCTAGAAAGTTCTGTGTTACTAAACGTTCCATTGGTTTTTACTCTCTTTCTCCTCCCCCTCCCTCTCCTTATTGGATTGTTAAGGCTTATTCCGCCTTCTTCCCGCCCCTGGACCCTCTCCTGATTGGTTAGTTACTGCTGTATAAAAGTCTGTGCTCTTTTGTTCTGGGTCTTCTGTCCCCAGACCCATTCAAGCGAGGAATCCTTAATAAACTCCTTGGATACCCATACAGAAGATCCCTGCCTTTCCTTTACCCCTGGAGCCTGATAGGACTGGTCTCTCTGTGCCTAGCAGCAGAGTGGATTGAGTGCCGCAGCAGGAGCTTAAGCAGCACCACCAGGATGACTCCATGAGAGATGCCTCTGGGACCGGCTGCAGGGCTTTGTCCATAAGGATGGTCTGAGGGCAGCAACAGGAGTGTGCTCAGTTTTAAGTTCAAGGCAGAATTGCATTTCCTGATGTTGGAAAACAAAAATGGGTATTCTGGAAGGCAGGTTAATAGATCCCTACTTGTAAAGCAGAGCTGTAATGTCAGAGCAAAAAGCAAATTTGTAGTACTTACTTGAAATAGTAGCCTAAGAAAAAAGTCGTACATGATCTATGTTTTATTTTTGCCCAAAAGAATATCTTTGTCTGCTTTAATGCTATGCTTGGTTGGTTGGTAGTGACCAGATTTCAAAGGTTAACCACTGAGCTGAGGTGAGCTTACAGTAGCACATAGAACAGTTGCAGCAGTTCATCTAGTGGGCAATTTTTTGAAGTGAAGCAATCAGTCTGCAATCTGACAACATCAATAAAAATTATTCCAGGAAGAGTCCATATTAAAAAAAATTTACAAGAAAATTTCCATTAGTAGACTTGTTGGATTCTCAAATGCATACTATGAGTCACACATACTTTGGCAGCCGCTCCATTTGATTTACTTGGTTTTGTTGGGCTGGAAAGGACTGTTTTCAAAAAGACAAAGTCTGTCAAAGGCACTGCTTTTAACTCTCACCCGTATTTCACATCACACCTAAGTAAAGTTTACTGGTACGGAAACTCAAACTTGCAAAAGGAGCCCACAACTAAACAATATAATGGCACAGTGATAACTTCTTTTGGGAAGCCAACATCATGAAAAGACCAGCAGAGGTTTTGTGTTAGGCTTGACTTGCAAGTCAAGCAGCAGGTTCTCTTTTCACCTATGTTCCTCCTTCATGGATCTTAGCACAAGATTCTTTTTGCCTTTGAAAATGAGAACAATAAAACTTACATACATACAGAGCTTGAGATCCAAAAAGATGAAGTTATATGAAATCCTAGCCAACGAAATTTGTATTTATGAATGAGTTAAAAATGTCTGGTATGTTTCATGCTACACATCAAGAGGTTTCTACCAAAAGCCAGAGTTGTGCCAGGCCAAAATAAAGGCCATTGACTTCTCAGCATTAACCTACAAAACATGTGCAGAGGTTCGACCAGGCATTACAAAAACACACCAAAGGCTAGCTTTAAAACAGCTAATGAGGCAGCAATAACAGTTTCGTTAGGACAGAACTGCAAGGAGAGGCTTCTTAGACATTCATCCAAAGTCCCAGCCACGTCCTGAAGCACACACTGAATGCAGAAACAGTCCCCCCATAAAATCTGACATTGCCAATTGGCAAGTGTGTTACTTCGGCAAGTGTGCAAGACCAGCAATAAGATATCTAAATTTCAATGTAGACATACCATCTGTTCATAAACAGTGTGTTAGCGTGGATACACATAATCACAGAATGATTTTATGAAGGTGCTTTATTGAAGCGCTGGAACTCTGGGGTAGGACACCCAGATCAGGAGTTCAACATGATTCCAAAATCGAAACATTTTTATACATAACTTTCATTTGATCATTTGTTAATCACTAACTCGATATTATTCTATTATTGTTTCTATCCAAGCACAAATTTCAGTCCCCCTTTGTTTCCATTCAACCATAAGTTTCAGCTCCTTTGTTTCTACTCAAGCATAAGTTTCAGCTCCCATTTCTGCCACCGCTTCCCAAATAATTATATTTACTAATGATTACATCTAGAACATGCTGCTCAGGCCTACTATGCTACTGTGATTTTAAAAACAGTTTGACCCAATGCTATCAAGTGCACTTTACAGTGCCAGTAACACTTAAGGAACAGACTTATTTTAAACTATAACTTACATTTCTGTAACGAAATATTGCCTTTTTTTGGGCTATGCTTTTTTCTATCAAACAAGCAAGCCAAGCACAAACTACATTACGCTTCCCTAATTTCTATTATCCCTATGAAATCTAAATTTTAGCCCTAGAGCTATCCAGCTCTACTTCAAAATCAATGAATCCATGAATCATTTCAATGCTAACAGCAAATAATTTTAGATATCATTCTCAAGGTTAAATACATCCTTTTAATCCAAAAGTAACTCTGTTAAAAGGTATTTTAAGAAAAAAATTATACTTCCAACTCCAAAATATGCCTAAATGATGTCATCAGCTTTATCTGAAGCCACGCAATGTACTCTGTAAATGTGTAAAGCTGAAGCTATGCTTACAGCACTTTCTCAGACTGCCTGCAAATACAACAAATATTATATTTTGATTTCATGAGAATACAGGAACAGGAAGATCAGTGGTGGTACTGACAGCAGCAAGATTAACACGCAACTGTTGAAACACAGTTGAAACTGTTCACCTGTTGAAACTGTTGAAATACAGCATGGTATTTAGCTAGTATCATTTTGGAAGGATACTAGCACCCAACGAAGTCAAAACCTGAAGTAATGTTACACTATGCATTATATGCAAATATGTATCTTTATCTAGGGAGGTTCCTTGCATATAACAAGTGTTGGGAGATGAAGAACAAGTAAAATGCTTCTCTGAAATAGCTAAAGTCATAATCTGAAGTTCATATAAAAAAAAAAAGTAATGGAAAAGACTTAGAAAGGCTTAAACCCTGCCCTGAAGAGAGATATGGGCTTTTATTGGCCTGGCAAGATACCAAATGTGACCTTAATTAGAGCCCACTTACTTGTTTGAAATGTTGAAAGACTAATGGAGACGGAGGACAAATGTTTGAGGCTCAGAAAACTGGAGTTTTAGCTGCCTACTGAGCTATGTTTTCTTGGACTCTGGCACACTGGAGGCATTTGAACTCCTCTGTATCTTTCTTTCAGTACAGAGATGCAGAACAGCGTAACAGAGATTTCAAGTTTGGGACTCCTTTTGTTGCAAGGAGATTTAAAATATGCAATGTAACATACTCTGCTGGCTACTTTCAGGGAACACTGAAGGGTATGCTTCTGGGAAGTTCTTACAAACATGTGTCAGAACCAACCATGTAGGAGACTGCACATATCTGTGTAATTATGCTGGGGTAAGAACTCCCATAATCCAGTGAACAGTCCATTTTTTAAAAATGCCCAAACAGCAACACATGCATGGAATATCCTGAGTTGGAAGGAACATTGAGTCCAACTCCTAACTGAATGGTCCATAATACAGGAATCAAATCCACAATCTCAGCATTATTAGCACAATGCTCTAACCAACTGATTCTGCATTATTGACATGAATTTGATTTTAAAAGTTCATCTTCCTTCAGTCAGTATTACAACAACATATGGCTCTATCACCTGGTGAATGTTCCAGCAAAGGGCACGTTGCATTCTGCCTCCATTCTGCCTCTGCATTCATGTGAAACAGAATGAAAAGTACCGGTCATGAAACTTTTCAATACTGGACAGCTGGCGAGTGTAAAATAGGCTGAATCACTCAAGATGCTTCCAGTTCTACTTACCAACCAGGCTTATGATGGTATGAAAGACATTTAGAAGGGCTAGAAGCCATCAAGAGATCTTTACAAATTTCCACTATTTCTGTCATAGTTTTGTATCACACTGTCCATGACCAATGACTGAGCAAATCATGATAGCAATTTCTTGTGCTGTTCAGTGACAAAGAGGTTTTGCTGTCTCTCTGAAAATTAGTATCCCATGAAGAATCCAACATCTACCTGCAGGTTGTAGTCCTGAAGAATTTTCACTAGTGAGTCTCTCAAATTAGGAATCTCCATGCCTTCCTTAATGCGGTGGATCAAAAGAATAGGATCAACATGGGTTCCAATATTGTTCAACAAACCAGTAATAAAAGCTGTGAAAACCAAGAGGCAAAGGAATTAAAGAAAACAATCCAGCAAAATACCTGATTAAAGGATACTTTGGTGACAAGCTACAGGCTTTGGCTTATTCCTTGACAGTTCTCTACTAAGTGAAAACACTAAGTCTCTTTTACAGTCTTCGTATGTTTTTTTGCAGCTGTATTTACTTGAATATAAGCCTTTGGGAAAGTGAGGAGGATACAGTTAGGCAAATTACAGAACTTCCAGCTTACTCAGGAAAGTGGTAACTTGAGTCTCCAGCACAAACTCACAAGTAAATAATGCATTCTCGTTCAATAAAAAGAGCACTCAAGCAAATAGAGTGAGAAAACTAACTACTTTCTGTGGCAATTCCATTTCCAGTTTCAGGGTTTAAAAACAAATTTTCAAGCACCTAACCTGATTTCAGTGAGTTTCTAAACATTGGCAAGAGTGACACGATAGAAGTCTTTTGCTTTTTGAAGAGCATCTGGCTAAAAAAACTCACTAAAATGATGACTCAAGGCTGTTTTTTTTTCTTCAACCCCCACAACTGAGAAAATACCACTAGAGCTGCTCTGCATATCTGCAGAAAGTGTAACATAGGGGAACTGAGAGAATTCTGTATGCTTTGAATTCCTTTTGCTCTAAAGATGTCCCTGACTGTAGCATCACTTTTAGTGATGCATTCAGGTATGGGTAATTTGAGAATGCCATTCTTCTTGAGGATTAACAGATTCTGGTCCCTTCTTCCTGTCAAAAATAGCAGATACATATGCTGACACTAATTCTACAAGACTTTCAATCCCCCAGAAAAGAGGTCCCAAGAGAGACTTTAAAGTCTTGATTTAAAGCCTCAGAAGCGGCTGCAAAAACTTATGGAGTAGATAGTTAAGAAAATTCTCTGTTTACTTAGTCACTTGAACTTCTTTGAATCTGCCTCCTTGACAACATGGATGCTTATGTTTCTGAGTCCATCCAACCTTTTAACTTGGAGTAGCTATTCATATAATGGATGAAAGGCAAAATGCACTCATTATTACCAATCTTAGCTTTGCAACACAGAAAGAAAATAAATTAGTTGTTTTACTGAAGGGAAGAAAGGTGTAGGCTCTTCATTTTCAGAATTTTGAAAGCAAGCAATTGTAATAACATGGTGCAAAAATCCTCATCAAGCCTGCAGAGTGTGTTTTGAGGCTGTCTGAAAATAAAGTTTCATTCCGCTAAACTAAATGCACTACTGTCCCCTTGATTTGTCTTTAAGGACATAACTATGCAGAGCTTATTCAATGTTAAGCCTCCAAGTATTCCTTGTGTAGCATACCTTCACACTGCCTTACTGCAAGTTTTTATGCACAGTAGGACAGCTGCATTGTGGTTCACAAACCACAACACCTCCCTAACCATACATAAACACCTTCTTTAACATACAAGTGAATAATTCAATCCTTTAATTGCAGTAGCATTCCACACATGCAAAGCTTCCCAGAAACTATCCCACTTACGTGGTTTATCAATAGAATATAAAATGAGATCTTCCCAAAGTTCTCCATCATCTTGTTCCTTGGCAAATTCAATAGCTTTATCTACATCTTGCAATTCTTCCATTATCATCTTCAAGGCACTGCGGCTATTACCCATTCTGCCTGGAAGGAAAAATAAGTAAAAGAGATTATAAATGCTAATTGCTCGTAAGTGTTCAGTGCTCTTTCAATAAGAATTTTGTAAGTGTGAAGTTTACTCAAACTAAATCAACTAAGACCAAATCTAATCTATTCAGATGTAGGAATGCAAATCAATATAATGTGAATTTGTGCTTAGAGCAGTTTGCTGGACTGGGACCTGGAGGCTTTCTCAAACATGTGTTGGGTCGTATTTGGGGTCCTGAACTGCAGCAACATCTAACATGAGGGCAAAGTGTGTGTATGTGTATGGATGTAAACTACAACATGAAATACCAGCTTCAAGGGCCTACATAAACCTTCTTAATTTGCAGTAAGTATAGCACAGCTTACACTCATGAAAAATAAGAGGAAACAGGAAGAAGTAGCAGAAATTATGAACTGTTCTTTAAATAAATCCATCAGTAAATCCTACTCTCCACTGAAATGGTCCACAAAATATTCTTCCTACTAAACCACAGACTGTTTGAAAAAATGCTTACTATTCTGTTCATGACTAATACATAAACATACATATAAGTCTTCCAATGCCTCTCATTCAGAGGTAGAATTCTTGGCCAGCTGAAGGACTTAATTTACAACTAATTTTATGGAAAAACAAGATAGAAAGCAATATAAGCAGATCTTTCATCTCAGCAAAAGATAATACTAAGTGTCTGAGATGTACTCAGAATAAAATATTTGTTTAATATATCCTCTGTTTTCAGAACTGACAGTATTACTCTTCTCTTGGAGTTTGTATCAAAAATACCTCCCCGGCCAACTTGTTCCCCATAGCCTCTGCAACACTTCCAGACCTCCAGAAGAACACCAAGTAAAAACCACAGTAACACAATATATAAGTTAAGCTATCCCATCCATCCATCCATCCATCCATCCATCCATCCATCCATCCATCCATCCATCCATCGCTTTATTTTCTAAATCACGTTATTTGGTTTAGATATTAGACAATATATTTTCACACCACAACTTTACTACAAGATTAAAAGTGTTGTAATTTAGCAGAGTTCTTTATTATGAGTTACTTACTCAGAAGATAGACTGTCTCTTCTACAAAGTTCCTTTGCTGGCAGATCTCAAGAGCCTTGAATGTAAGGGAAGAGACAAGAGAATACAGGAAACCATGCAACATGAAATTTTATTGATACAAATGCTGCAAGAGGCTTAAAGTGATTTTCCCACAAAGCTACATTATTCATTTTGACAGGAACACAGCCCCCTTAAGCACTGCCAAGTCCTCTGGCCTTAATTAAGAAGAGAATCTCCATGACTTCCATACTCTTTTAAAAATTCTTCACTAAGACTGAAAAAATCTGTGAGCAGAACAGGTTTTTCAGTCTGGACTATGTCAATCTCTGCCTTTAATTCTACTGGTAACTTCTTTCTTCTGCCTCCAAAAGTTGGTTAATACAAAACATTAAGGTTATCGGCTATCAAGACTTGCTTCCTGTGGGTGAACTTACGTGGTCTCTAGTGATGGAAATCTGCTGGACATTCATTAATAACAAAAGACTGAAAATCTCCTCAGGGTAACCAGAATGGTTTCAGGAGAGAGAGTGCCCTCTAAATTTTGTACCAAGAAGACATGGTACAATATAGATATACAATGCAAAATAATGAATATGAAAGAATATGGAAGAAGCATTTCTTGTAAATTTGGTTTAAAGATCTGAGGGTTAAGTATCTTTAGCAGCTACAGAATCTGTTTGTAGTTGGAAACCAGCACGATTATCAAAACTACCAAACTGATTATCAACAAGTTTGCAGTAACAGGAAATCGGCAGGGCTGGTATTCCATAAACGATGCCAGTCTGTTTCCAATTTGGAAACAGAACGCAAAGTCAAGATTCATAGCATTCCTGGAAAGACAACTGTTCACCAATAAAGACTTTCATACTTGAAAATCAAAACTTTAAATACATAATGATACCTGAAGGATTTTTTGCCTTTTCTCTTAAATACCTCTTACACAGTTCACTATATTCACAAGTATTAGCATGCATACTTGTGATGCTTTAGGTATGATACTTTAGCCTGGTTTCTTGGTGTCCAGTAGGCCAGGAGACTAAACACCCTAGAAACTACGTAGATACAGGAGACCAAACATTCTATTGTCGTAAGAACTCAAGGTCCCCTAGCAGGACAGATTCTGTAAACTAGAAGTTAGCCCACCCTAGCCCCTTATTGGGCTCTCTAGTTAGATATGCTAATGTGTAAGGTCTTTAACTGTATACTCGACTGGGGGGACGGGGCTTTTGCGACGCGTTCCACCTGGACGGCAGAAGCCATCGAATGGGATCCCATTAAAATACCGAGGTAAATGATCCCCAACCCTCTAACCTGTCTGAGCTTTTATTTCCTAACACCAGGAAAAGGCATCAATAAAGTACAGCTACAACCAAAGATGAGGCAGGAATTAACTTTTCCTACCAATTCTCATTATTTCAGACGGGTTACTATGGAGATTAGAGATATGGACAATGAATTTTGGGCTAGGTGTAAGTGAATTACCAATCAGATACTTCAGGTGACTGAAGGTATGAATAATGCTAATAAGTTATATACACAGCTGACAGCCTTCTTTTTCCTCTCCACTTAGAAGGTAAACTACAAAGCACCAGGTATTCAGTAGTTCTAGATACTGCACATTTTCTGACTGTCATGCTCCCTCTGGTGAAAAACAGGAACATTCCTACTTCTCTTCCATCTCATTTTTAAAATGTTTGCTAAACTGCACTTGAATAAAAGTGGCTTACTTCTAGAGACCAAAAATAATTTCTTCTTAATGAGTTTATAATGTCATTGGAGCAATAATAAGAGTGGATTTTTTCAAACAGAAATTGCTTTTTGCAATTTATACAATGTGTTGGAACTTGCTTAACAGGAACTGAAAACAACTGGGTTTGTTGGGAAAACAACTGGGAAATTCTTAGTTCCCTTTTCATTTTCTTAGAACAAAGATCTGTATGTTATAAGAAGTGTTACTATACAACATGCATGGTAAAAAGCAAAATTACAAAATTAGTAGTAGTATCTTTTCCTCTCTTTCTTAGCTTCTTACTGAAAGATGTTAACATTTCAACATTAAGGTTAGAATGGCACATTTTTTCTGACATTGTTCTCTCTTGACTTTGGTGATTACCACACCACACCTTCCAGAAGCTGATGGGTCTCTGACTTATTCTTCCTCATAGCCCGTATCTTCAGCAAGGCAGTGCCAGTAATGAGCATCAGTTTCACACAGCACTTTTCTGCACCACCTGTCACTAAAGGTAGGAGGCTGGATGTGCAATAATTAAAAGTAATTTGCCTCAAAAAAAAAGCAGGTAAGGTTTATTACATAAAACCATGAATAATACATAAGGCAGGAACTAAGAATCAGAAAATTAAAAACAAGGAAGCCAATATTGTAGACCAAAGTTTCTGCCTGGAAACCTCTCAGGCTCACTGTCTAAATTAGTCAACCTAGTTTCAGGTAATGGTTTCAACAAATACCAGTTCTCCAATCCTAGGGAAGTATTTCCCAGTAGACAAAAGCATGCAGAACAAGAGAGGTACCAAGAACAGTACTAGTTTTCTTTGGAATGTTAACCATGTAAAACACAACATTCAATATGACATTTGAAAACTACTCCACTGTGTCATCATTATAGCTGCATATGGATAGGCATGCTTTCACAAGGTCTGCTCTGCTCAGCCACTAAAAGCAATGAATACAAATAATAAAATACTGACCCATCTAAATTTGAAAACTTAGAATTTCCATTAGTTTCACATTAATTCAAGCAAGGGAGACAACTCAAGATTGGCCTTACCTTTATGCATTTTGTAATTTGACAAGAAAGAGCAAGGAAGGAAAATAGAAAAAAGTTTAAAATATTAGACGATGGAAACCTGGTACTCTGTAAAACCCCAAGTGTATTAGTCAAAATACAAAGACAAAATACTTTTAGCCCGGTTAGGTCTGTGACTTATATTGCATATATTCTTCAAGAGAAACTTGTGGCCTTACAATAAGAAGAGAAAAACTACAGTTACAGCTACTGGCTTTTCAAGATCTAACACAGACAGCACCTGGATTTGGCAAAATGATTGACAATTTCTTGCAACCATAACCTACTGTTCAGTTAGGCTAAGCACTGATGACTAGATAAGCTGTAGCTACAGATCAAGTGTGAATTCAGAACTTTTGCATTAAAAATACCCATCAATTCCTGCCCTGTGAGCAGAGAGAGGAAAGCCTCAGGTGCGTTCAGCTCTGCAAACTAAACTGCAGGTGATGGTCACAAAGTCAAAGGATCCCTCAAAGGATCCATATTGGCAGTAGAGGGCAGTACCAGACACAGTTTGAAATTCACAAGACTACAAGCTACAGAACAGACATAAAAATCAGGGACCTATGCTTAGATTTTCAGGGCTTACCTTCTCCAGTGGGCAGTGTGTGCTGTCTCTGAGAAACGGAAGTAAGTTTGGTCGATCATATTCAGCATAAAGGCTGATCTGTTTCTCATGGTATCGTTGGCCTTTATGGTGGTCTCTTTTGAAAAGCTTGTGCAAATACTAGGAATCAAAAAATAATCAGAATTCAAACCCACTTATTCAATATTATTAATGGAATAATTGAAACTCCTGAGTTGGAAGGGAACCACATAGATAATCAAATTCCAACTCCTGGCCCTGCACAGGACAGCCCCAGGAATCCCACCATGTTCCTTGAGAGTATTGTCCAAATGCTTCTTGAACTCAGGCTCGATGCTGTGACCACTTCCCTATAGTGGGAGCTTGTTCCAGTGCCCAGCCACTCTAGTGGGCAAAGCTTTTCCTAATACCTAACCTAAACCTCCCCTGACACAACTTCATGCTGTTCCCTTGGGTCCTGTCACAGGCCACCAGAGAAGACATCAGTGTCTGTCCTGACGCTTCCCTTGTGAAGAAGGCGTGAATCTTCTACAGTCTCCTCTTCTCCAGGCTCAACAAACCAAGTAACCTCAGCTGCTCTTTGTATGGCTTCCCCTCTAGACCATTCATCATCCTCATTGCCTTCCTCTGCACGCATCCCTTCTGTAAACTGATAGTCTGTCAGTTGCCTTTGCAAAGCTCTTGGGCTGTGGACTGCACTTTTCATAGATCTGCTTTCCATAATCAGATATCTAATCCATAAATCACCTCCCCACCAGATGAATACCTGAGCCCTATCTGTAACCAGCAGCAAGTTAAACTTCCCTCTCTAATATAGCCCAAGCCCACAGTCACACATTATGTACTCCACTGACAGCATGTTCAAATCAAAGAGGAGCTTTTGGAATAGCAGTGTGGAGCCACAGCCTTACAGTGATACTGTAATTCTGTACGAACAAGAACAATTTGACAGTGTATGGAAGTTATAGCTCCAGAAAGACAAGCAATTCAATTTCTCTATGGATCAATAAACCATATTTTAGAGCTGCACCCACCAACCAACCCCATTTTTGGGTATGGAAAAAGGAAGAATAAAAGCAAGAAATAATTGACCAGAAAAGACAAGTGCCTACAATGCTGTAAGGAGATGTTAATAAGTATGCAGTATCTTATCAGATTCTCACAGGCACACATTTTAAGATCATTTAACTACTGTGAAGATGCTATAGCCATGCTAAAGAGCAAACTGGCAGAAGTAGCCACTTTGGCTGTGATGATTTATGACATTTCCGTGCCAGGTGCACTTTTACAAGACAAATACACCTGTAAAAGGCATGTCCAGCAAAGAGTTTATTCAGCTCAACTTGAAATCAACAGAATACAGGAATACATACCACGTGCTGTAACTCAGGCCTGTTTTCTAATTCTTCGACAACTCTGTCAATCTGAAGGAAAACAAACCTGTGATAAACAATGCATTTACAAGACTGAAAGGAGGTAATAAAAGCCAGCATTGGACTGCCATGCCATGAACTTGTTATACTCACAGGAATTTTATCTTCATTATCCAAAAGCATGTCTACGGCTTTCTACAACAGAGAAAGAGAACTCAAAGAGGAAACAGGTACAGATGTTTTCTCACACTCTATATAGTATTATGCTTATTCACTGATGGGTTTCAGATGGATATTGCAGACCTACTCTTTTCAGCAACAGAAATTCAGAGAGCAATTTACATAACATCAGCATACCCTGACAGCACAGCATTACAGTATTCTTCCAGAACACTTCTCCTAAGTTTCCTCACTAATAGCAATAAATGCTGTGCATGTACGCTGCAGGTGAAGCATGCCCATTGACTAACCACCAGTCACAAAAAGCCACTGCTGAATGATGTAGAAATACTATTTGTTCCATCGCAAAAGGGAACTGCAGGGTGATGGCTATGTGAGAAACACACAATTCAACCTGCCTTACAACTGGATTTCTCTGAACTACCTGCACACTGATACCATTAATCGAGCAGACAAGATCATGTAAGCCAAGTGGCCACCAGGATGCAGGTTCTGGTTCCTCTTTCAAGAGCAAACTTTAGCTTCACTTTCAAAAAATACCAAACCACAGATTCCTTATACGATTTATTCTATTGTGTTAAAAAAATTATACTTTTTTTTCTCCATGCAGTTTAGAATGGGCATACTAAAGATGATCACAAACAGTAGAGATCTGTATATTAGCTACAGTGCTTAAATAACTATTGCACTGAAAAAAGAGCAGATCTACTTGGTTATCTTCCCAGTGATCACACCAAAACTCATTTGCTTGGGTTTTATAGCCAGCTGGAAAGAAAGAAGATAGAATTCAGCATGGAATAAACACTTCCTGATTTTTGGAATATAGGTTAATAACCTTGCAAACCTTCAGAGGCAGATTAATTGACTGTGGTGAAAGGAAAATGTCAAGTACCTTTAATATATGCCTAAATAAATTCACTGTCTCCTTTGGCTTATTAATACCATTATTAGATTAAAAATACAGAAAGAATAACATGGTGAAATGATACCCTGTGTGAAATGATATTTAATGTTATGACTTGAGAATCACAACAATGACCTTAAATGATGTGGACACTCACTTTTCTCATGGAGAGTGACAAACGGAAATAGAAAGGAAACACAAATAGAAATATGAAAGAAAAAAATAATCCTTGGGTCAATTATTTCAGAATCTAGGCAATCTTCCTTATCTCAGAATGTAACCAGATGCAGCAAACACACTCTCTGCCTCAACACTATCTTTAACTCATTTATTTTTAATCTGTTAAAATATATCTAGAGGAAAGTGAATATAAAATCATAAGATCACCATACCTCTGAATCAAAATCCATGAGCAGAACAATTTTGTCTCTGATAGAACTGAAGAGACTGTGCTTGTGGATCAACTGGAAGACGTCTTTGTGCCTCAGAGTTAGGTAGATTTCTAGGGCTCTGCCATAGCGCTGATCGTAAGTGTATCTGATAAAAACAGGATTATAATACATGTAATGTCACATACTTAAGTGTAGGAAAATCACCTATGAGAGAAAATATAAACATACTCTAAGATGTAAAACATGTTAGGATACTACTTGATTTTATAAATATCTAAATAGAGCTGTGACTCATTTCTGTAATGGGAAATAAACATCAGGCAACATTAATTTCACCTCCATTTATACTGGCCTTCATTTGTCTTCTGACCTGCAGTTTTCTGCATTCTCATTTTCCCTTTTCAACTCATGGGGAAGACACAAAATGCTAGCCTTTCAATTCTTGAAAACCAATTGGAACACTCTTCAGAACTAAAAAAATTTGTTCTCTTAAAACTTTGGGGCAGATTGTAACATAGTAACAGACAGTAAGTCATCTTTTTTCAAAGAAGCAGTATGAAAATAACACAGTGATCAGGCTGAGAAAATCAGATTTTTATACCTGTACGAAGTAACCTAGAACCAGATCAGTTTTGGCACATTTTCCAGCCACATACTGCCGTGCAGTAAACCTAAATACACTACTTCTTAAATAGTGGGTAAAACCTCCCACCATTTTATTTTCACATGGGTAATTCTGAAATGCATACTTCACGAAGAGGTTTCCTCTGACAGCATGAAGAGGGATGTTAGCTATTTACATTGGAAAGAGGAGTAGGAAATCCGATCTCATGCTTAACAATTTGCTTTCGTACTCAATGTGAACTTTACAAGGGAGGGTAAAGAATTGCTAAGCTGTGCAATCAGCAGAGTGGAGAGGACAGAAAGCCAATATTCTGTAGACTGCAGCAAAGAAGATTTCTGTTAAGAGAGCAAAGCGAATATGGATAAACTACAGTAACCTATTAAAAGTGTACTTCTTGTAACAGGAATTTAAAACTGTACTCACAATTCTGCAAGTGTTTGTAGCAAAGTCCTGTTCTGTGGATCTTTCTTCAGGTGATCCACTACAGCTTGAACTATGATTGTGTTGTTGTATAGATCTCCAGGCCACTCTTTTATTAGGGTTGCAAACCCCTAAAAGTATAAGAGATTGTAACAGAAATAGAAAGAATGGCCTAAGGAGCATTTCAAAACATCAAAGCTTCAGCTAAGCCTCTGAGATGATACCTGCTGTCCTTAACCTTTATGGAACTTTCACGTGCCCACAGACAGGTACAGTGCAGAACACAGATTCTTCCTTCTTAGGGCAATGTTATTAAGATTCATGAAACTTAAGATTCATGAAAGCTGTAGGCTTTGTGCATCATCTCAACCACTTATGCTACATTAAACAAACTAAAAATAACAGTCTAATAAATAATCAATCTCTGCTCTGAAGGACATTCTATTTATTCTCTTAAAATTAAAATTCAACTTTTAAATATTTTCATTATTGTGGTACTGTCCACTGATAATCTGTTTGAATACATCTGAGAATTTGCTGTCAGAATTCTACACTGCTAAGAGTATTTGGCTGGCAAGAACTATTGGACACATTGATGTGGACACATCAGGCTGCAGTACCTCATAGTCACTTTCCAAAAATTCATGCAGGACCATTTCATAGATCAGAGGTTTCAAAACTGGATCTCGTCTTGGCAAGTAACGACTAATTGCCTATAGGAACAAAGAGAAGGAAGTGTCAGATTGGGAATGACATGTAACATCCTGGTATACTGATAGAAAAAAAAATTGTTGTGAAACAAAAGAACAAAGCTATATGCAAAGCATGGCCCCTGGTAATCGCTGGAAGCCTTATAAACTTGTAAGCAGCACCCTGAAGTTATTTACATCAGAATTATACACAGCGGAATTGTGTAACTCATTTGAAAGAACTTTAATTTGAGAGACAGGTGGCAAGATACTAGTTAGAATGGGAGAATCAGCCATTGTCCTTAAGAGACCAGTAGTCATTTAGAAAACAAAATCCATAAAAGACCCCTCAAAACAAGAATGTTTTCAAAATCCATTTTGTTAAGTCTTGGTCTCGTAAAAAGGTATAAGGATTCATTAGCTGAAAAATGTGTTGTAGTGGGTTGACTCTGACTGGACACCAAGCACCCAACAAAGCCACTCTCTCACTTCCCTCTGCAACTGGACAGAGGAGAAAAAATATAATGAAGGGTTCATGTGTTAAGATAAGATCTGGGAGGGATCACTCACCAAATACCATTCCAGCAAAACAGACTCACATTTGGGATAGTAATTGAATTTATTAATAACCAAACCAGAGCAGGATAATAAGAAATAAAATAAAAAGTAAAATAAACCTTTCCCCATCCATTCCTCTTTCCTGGGCTCTACCTCCTTCACCCCAGAAACACAGGGAGACAGGGAATGGGGGTTATGGTCAGTTAACATTGCTTGTTAACTTTAACATGAGTCCATTCCATGGGCAGTAGCTCCCCACAAACTGCTGCAACATGGGTCACTCATCCATTGGATGCAGTCGTTCAGGCACAGCCCGCTCCAGCGTGAGCTCCTATATGGGCTGCAGGTGGGTCTCTGCATTCCCTTTGTCCTCCATAGGTTGCAGGGTCACAGTTGCATCACCACAGTCTTCACCATGGCCTGCAGAGAAATCCAGCTCTGATGCCTAGAGGACCTCATCCTCCTCCTTCTCCACTGACCTTGGTGTCTGCAGAGTTGTTCCTCTCTCATATTCTCAGTCTGTTCTTCTCTGGTCACAATTGTATGCAATAACTTTTTTTCCTTCTTTTTAAATCTATTATCACAGAGGTGTTCCTATCATTCCTGATTGGCTTGGTCTTGTCCAGCAGTGGGTCCATCCTGGAGCTGGCTGGTATTGGCTCTGACGGACATTGGGGAAGCTTCTGCCAGCTTCACACAGAAGCCACTCCTGTAGCACTTCCACTACCAGAACCTGACCATCCAAGAACAATATACGTGTAATTTTGAATTATGACTTACTTCGGGGTCACTACATTCTATGAAGGGCTATTTTTACATACCCAATTGAAAATTAATTTGAAAATGTATCTCTCCATGGAAAGGGCAAAGGCATGTGATCTGTTACTGTATAGAAGGTGTTAAGGAATTGCATTTCAGCAAGAAGGAGATGAGAAGCTTCCAGAATAAATCAGCTCATACCCTGGAATTTCAGCACAGCATCTAATTAGCACTACTATTCCATGCAACTAGAGGCCAAGATTATTTCCACCTGCCAAAATAAATCCTACTTGTACCAGCTGTCTGGGGATTGTAGGGTTTGTAGCTGAGGAACCAACACCAATGGAATTCCTCCACCTGCCAAAATAAATCCTACTTGTACCAGCTGTCTGGGGATTGTAGGGTTTGTAGCTGAGGAACCAACACCAATGGAATTCCTCCACTCAGAGTTGTTGCCTGTTGCCCGCCATTGGCACATGGTACAGTTGCATTTTGTTACTGAAGTTGCTTGAACAAAGCAGGAGAAAAAACATCTCACTACATTTTAGACCTCTCCTCTCCCTGTGCTGTTTGGACTTGGCCAGTTTTTGAAACACGGTGCTGCCAGCATCAGTTCCCACCAGCTGTCACAGAATGTATCAGTTAACTCAGGGCACAGTCTTGCTGGCTGCTCTGTGGTGTCATATTCCTGACCCCTTCATAAAAAGTCTCTTTTCACCATAGAGAAAGGAAAATGGACATTAACCAGAGTCTCAAAGGCAGAAGACAATCTCCAACAGCTGTTTTCACTCTCACTTTCTACCTTCCTGCTACCTCCTACATGAACAACATCCCCCAACAGACTGTTGCAACTCTTGGCTACAGTTTGGCCACAGCCAGCTGTGAAGAGGCGCCCTGTGTGTGAGCCAGGCAATGTTTCATGAAGGAAATTTCTCCTGCCCCATGTCCCATTGCTTTGAAGAAAAAACACAGCCACATCCTGCAGTTTGACCACCATGCTCAGCAAAGACTAAGCATACAAGAAGCACGTAAGTTATTTTTAAGCCTTGGTACAAAGGTGAACTAAGACCCGTTGCTGGAGGTTACAAGCTCTTCCTATTTTATTTTTAAGCTGCAGTTAGGAAGCAAGGTCAGACAAAAAAGCTTCTGAATCAGACTGCCTTTGTACCAATTCTCGAACTATGCAGTAAAGTGACTTTAAATAAAAAAGGGATACTATACACAGAAATATTTTCTTCCCTTGTTTCCTTTCATGACCTGCTTTCAGACTTTTCATCAATAAATGTAAGGATGAGGTATACACAAGAAAGCTGATGTAAAAGTTTCCATGAGATAGCCTAAACCGTCTCACCAATGAGTCATGTCAGAGTTTGGATCTAGGTTNGCAGCCGCCATTGCCCTGTGCTACCTGGGCTCACGCCAGAGCGCCCCCTGCAGCCGCGGGGGAACCATCGCATCCGGAGCGCCCCCTGCAGGCTGTGACTGGAACTGCACCAAAGGAAAAAGGTGCCCGAGGCCAAGCAGGCTGCCACTGGGTTTCTGGTTGTTTGTTGATTAATGCCATAGTTGTTATTATTTGTTAGCTTTATTTTAGATATTAGTAAAGAACTGTTATTCCTATTCCCATATCTTTGCCTGAGAGCCTCTTGATTTTAAATTTATAATAATTCAGAGGGAGAGGGGTTACAGTTTTTCCATTCCAAGGAAGGCTCCTGCCTTCCCTAGCAGACACCTGTCTTTTAAACCAAGACAGCCAGAACAATTTCTTATTCCTCAAAGGATATCTAAGAGATGAAAGAGCCTGTCAGAACAGTGGTGCTCTCTGCTATGCCCTCTACAGTCAGGTGAAGTCTCTCTAACATCTTCCAATGTTTTGGTTAAAGCACTGCTGCTGCTAGCTGATCATCCTGCACCAGTGCTGAAAGTCACTGCTGTCACAGCAAACAGAATGGAGCGTACCCCCTCATCCCACAACAGCTAGCACTCACAGAGTTTGAAACCTTCCTTTGAATCCATCCACCTTCCTCAGCTGCTTGAGCTGAGGCATTAGATTTTATACTGAAGTGACTTGAGCACAAGCATGTAACTCCCTCAAGCCACTCTGCTGGAGGAGGAGAGGAACAGATCACTGCAAGGCTCTAGAATCTTGAAACTACCACAACTAGGTTTGCTGGAGGACATTCACTGAAGACGAGAGACATCAAGATATCAAAATGCAACCTTTGGTAGCCAAACAGGACCACTTAGTACAGAACACTCAAAAATCCCCTAAAATCACATGTAAACAAACAATACTCACCCAACAGACTTTGACACTGGGGTATCACTAATTCCTCTGTGCAAGAAGGAAATGTCAAGCCTTTAGTTTACTGTCACCTTAGTTATTGGCAAATCACGCTAGATTTGAAACATCAGATTTCAGGCAACAACTTATATGCAGTGCAAATTCTTACCAGACAATTCTGTTTTGAAATAAGCTCTGTTTCCACATCTCAAATAATCTTCCCATCAGGGCTTAAAGCCATTATAGGCCAGTTACAATAAGGTGTTTAATATCTGCTAGTCACATAAGTAGGTAAAAATTCCACACAAGTGATCTCAAGCATTACAAGGACCCCTTCATTTAGATCTGGCATTATTTAGTTCATCCTTTATGATACTCTGACATCTTTAGAAATCTGGGAAAAGTTATATGTGATTGAAATAGTGAAGTAAGGCAGGCATTTTCTAGAACTGCAACTTGAAGCTGAATAATGTAATGGACTGCATCTCATGTTTTTCTGAGAATTCCTGGGGCTAGGCTCTAAGAAGAAAAAAGATATTCTAAAGGCTGAAAACAGCCAACTTATTTAGAAAGGAGGTAATTGAGCAGAGATGTTTTTGCAACAAACCTGCAAATATTTTTATATTTTACAGTCTGCTGGATGATTTCAGTGGAGAGAAGACAAACATCCCTTCCAGACATTTGCAGCGAAAAACAAAATGAACCCAAAAGGACTAAGAAGTAGTGTATCAAAAATTCACCTGTACCTGCATTCAGGTCCTTTATTGGACTGAAATAAAGAAAACAGAAACATAGGATTTCATCTTCCAAAGCAGTAAAAAATGCACCAAACCACAAAGAAGTTATACTAAAAGCAAGGATGTTTTTGCACTGGAGTGGCTCTGAAACAGACATTTCAGATATTCGTAATGTTAAAACACTTTTGATCTTTGAACAGAATTAAATAGCTCAAAACCAGCAAGGGACTGCATGCTGTGAAATCTTAATAGTATTTCCTTTTTGGCTCATTGAGTTTGAATAGGAAGACATAACATTCAGAAGTAAATGTACACGTTACCAAAGAGAGTGTGCATAATGTTTTCAATTGGTTTAGCAGTGACAGTACTAGGCTTTATGTCCTGGTCAATTTATTAACTGAGACTCTTATATTAAATGTGTACTGTTGTAGTAGCTGGCTTGCGACCAGGGAAAATATCAGAGAGCACAAACTGCTCCTCTTTCTTACCACCATTTCTAGCAGCAGAGGTCTTCGCTGTTGCTTTGCAATTCTTTGACACTTAAAGTTGTGTACCTGTTGCAAGGGACCTGGATTTGCCAGAATGCCTGGCACCCACAGAGCCTATTTTCCTTAAGAGTTAGGGAAGGATTTTTAGGACATACTGGAAGTGAATGAAAATTAAGTGGGAAAGATGTATTTAACTGGGAGCATCTTTGCAAATAAAAGCCTTGTGGGTGGGTCTTTCATGTGGAGACTGTCAACAAGTAAAATCTTGTTTTAAGACATATATGCGTCAATCAGAAAGACAATTGTCTAGAAACAAACAGATCTGGGGTAGCAATACCAGAACAGGGCCATTAAATGAGATGCTTTAGATACTTGGTCAATACAAACAGTAAGTACAGCATACAAATTACTTAAGGGCAGACACAGAAATTAACTTACTTTAAGCTGACCTATTTCTTTAAACTTGTAAACTTCAAATTCCCAGAGTTCTGTGTTTTTGCCAAGGATTTTCTGGCACTTTCTGGAAGGAAAATGAAGGAGATGAGAACAAAAGTACAGAAAGTAATACAAATGTGACAGCATTACTACAAGGATTTGTTTCTTCTTCTCCCTATCATGACACTTGCAAAAGTGACTTATTTAGGCAACCACCACTTTAAGTAGAGTATGCCAGGTTCTCCTCCTTTCAAAACTTAAAATTCTGTTGCATCCAAGAGAACTAACTGCTTATTATGCATTCACCCTTGGTGATAAGGGCCATATTAGCTTTCACAGAATCATAGAATGGTTTGGATTGGAAGGGAACTGAAACACCATCTAGCTGAAACCCACAGACTATGGGCAGAGATGCTACCCTTTTGGTCAGCTTTATGAGTGAAGTTTTTAAATCTCAGCAGAGAAAAACGGAACACTTAAAAAGATATGCTTATGCTTATACATATCTGAAAACAAAAACCTTGGGTAATTTCTGATCCTTACATTAGATTCCTGTATTTAACATTTTTGTTTATACCTATGCAAGACCAAATTATTTTCTGATGGTCTTATGTGCAATGACACACTAATAAATTGAGTTTATCAAAATCCAAAGAAAACCTTAGTTTTGAGAATCTAGTGTGAGTTTGAAAAATCAAGGCTTACTTTCAAAAATATGTCTCAATTCCAGTTGAAGTTTACAGTAACTTTTAGGTCGCTACAGGCAAAAAAATACATGGCACTGCAATACATCTCTATGTTTTGAAACTTCAGAAACTCCAGAACACACAGAAGATGGACATCTGCAAATACTTCAGAATCAATAATTTGTTTCTGCTTTTTCCTCACAAAGACACACTTAAGCCAGCAAAGATCTTTAATACTAGGTTACCGAGCAGCCAGATCATACTCTCCTTTCTCCACTAGGTGATTTATATAGGCTAAGCCAATGTCCTAGAGGGAATAAAAACAGAGAACTAGTTATGAAAGTTTGGAAGTGAACTACTTGACTACCGCAAGAACTACTGTAACAGCAATGCATACAGCTGGAAAATCCAGGCTCTAAATGTATCCCCTGATTCCCCTTTACAAGTAGGGCCCATTGAATAGTCAATACAAAATACTTGCATAGACTGCTCACAGGTTCAACTGAAGGTGCTCTTTTAAATAGTTCTCATAACATCACTGATGCTGAGAAGACTACCACCTCTAATTATTATGGATTGTTTGAAATGCGTAGCTGATCTTGCAGTGTTTGAATTAGTTCAAAAAGAAAACCAATCATTGTATAAGACATGCTCTATGTCAACACAAAGTTTGCAGAGGAGGGCAAAAAGTTGGTTGAGAATATAAATCCTAGTGTTGCTCAATAAAGTGCAGGAATTACTGAAAACTTAGCAAGATTATTAGTTATTACATACTAAATTTCCCTTCCCAAAGTTCATCACACAGCTCAGTTGTAAAATGTTTCTGGTAGGCATTTAATATATATTAAAATTTTGGAATTAGCCTCATGCTGTAATCTCAAAACCCATGTCCATTTTGACACAACCCAGTGTACTTACTGCATAACTTAAGAATCGTATCACTAAAAAAAACCCACATTATTCCTAGACAGAAAAAAGAAAAAAGAGGGAAAAAGAAAAAACAAAGCTGTACAATGAAAAAGAAGTCCTTGTTTCTTAAAAAAAACTATTTGCATCTTCTGAGGCACAACATTTCTTTGATCAGTATCAAGGACAAGACAAGATCAAGGACAGTACTGACCATAGCAGAATATGAACAGGGGTATGCAACAACTTCAACTGGTCAATCTACTACGAAGTTAGAAAAAAAAAAAGGCACATAGACAAGATTTTAGGATTTCATTACACTATAGGAAACACCTTCATATTTTCAACCATTTCACCATTCTCAAGAAAGAGGCTGACAGAAATCTTCATTGTCCTGTGGACCAGCTTCCCAGTGAGCAGAGAAGGTGTACAAGCAAAAGAAATGTAGATCTGGTTGTTTAGGACCTCTGTGCTCTGCTCAAGAGGTGCAGAGGAGCAGTGATAATTACTGCCATCTAAAAAAATCCCCTAGGCTACCAGACCTGTCAGGTACCCTGAGTGTGGTGTCACTATGCAGTGAGAGCAAGAGTTGTTTTAAATCAGTGTACCACTAATCCTTCACTTAGGTCTTGATGTCAACATTTAGTTTTTTCAACACATTCTGTTAGCTTTTGCTTTAGAGACCAAACTCTCAAAAACTGCTTGTACTTCACTGAACTTGATTTATTGCAGAGCAGATTTCTGCAAACCAAAAGAAAAGCTGTAGGTGTTTGTAAATTTAGTTTGGTTTTTGTTTGTTTGGGTTTCATTTTTTCCTCCTAATGCATTGCCAGGACCCCTTTTAACAATTCTTTACATCTTTTGCAAGGATCACAGAGCAGCTTTGTTAAGCGCAAACTCTGTCACAGATAATGGCATGCCATTTAAATCTTGATTCAACTTCTGGACTACAGAAGAATAAAAGTTTTTGAAGACATAGTGATATACAGTGTGCTTATTACATCAGTAATCTGGCCAAAAAATTAAACACACCTTCAAACACTTTGTATAAATTTCAATTTAAAGCAGCAGCAGTGTTAGTAAATTTAAACAAAAGTAAACAAACAAATGCTAAAATTAGTGATCCTTTTGTGTCTATTACACCATTCCCCCTTTTGTTTTAAACATTGATACCCTTTGCTGCTCTGTGAAAGGGACTATAAACATGAGAAATAACTGTATGTGAGAAAAGGAGCATCTCTTAAACTCTTTACAAAACCCTGTCACATGTACAAGGTATTAAGTTAGGCAGAAATTTGTCACTCCTGCCTGCAATCTCTAATAGTGCAATACTATGTGTTAATTCAAACAATAGTAAATTCATATACAAAAGTAAAAGCAAACAAAAACCTCCATCAGCAATCAGAGAAATGGAATTCTCTTCCTTTCAATGCCAATACCGCCTTCATAAAGTGCAGATCCTTTCATGTTTCACAGACTAACACTCCTGTTCTACAGCTGAAACCAAGAAATTGGATGCCAGTTGGGTATGCCTAACACTTATTGCCTGGTGTTATAAAAAACAGGGGATTTATTTGTTGCATCATACAAATATGCTTACACCAGCATTCTAAAAGAAAGAAGACATTTTGTTTTGAATAGAAGTTTAGAGACTTACCAAAATCTTGTGCTTTTTTATGGTTTTCTGACTGATCTCAGCTGCCATCAAAGCTTCCTATATTCAAAAGGTGAAAACAGAGATATTAGTCAAATACACAAACTTGCAATACAGAAAGCTCTAGAACTGTATAAATCAACTGTTTTTCAGTGTAGGGTGTTTGAAGCAGTAGAAATTTTTAATGCCATGGTTGGATGAACAGCTTTGAATTAATACTCAAACAAAAGCAGTCGAGCAAAGAGAAAACTACTTTTGTTTCCATCTGGGTTCACTCCATATTATTACATTAGGATCAAATCACTGGATTACAACAAAACACACCATGCAATCACATTTTATCATTTTCAAATGAGACCACTTCACTACCAAAACATGTGAAAAAAACCAATAGGAAAAGGGGCGAATGGGGGAAGGCTACCTTCCAGTCCCCCAGCCCAAATGCCTTCTTCAGACACAATGATTTATATTTAAGTATCATTTGCTGTTCTTCTGGTTTTTCAGAATGTACAGAAAAAAACCTGGCACTTTTACAAATAAAAATGAAAACTTTAAGATACACTGTAACACGCCTATCTGCTAACTTGAATGGCTTTCATAAAGGCAGACACACAGCTGTCACTTGCAAATTACTGGAGTCTTCAGGGACCAAATGCTGTGATTTACATATATTGCAAAACTGCACTCATCATACAAGTTTGCTATTCAAATGCAAAAGCATCCACATGGATTTAAACAAATCTGCATGAGAAATATCATGATTATATTAGCAAAAGTAATACATGCTGAATGGCTTTTCCAAATTTTTTTCTTATAATGGGCACGCAACAAACATAAATAAGAATTTGCAAGTTAACTTTATGCATCACAATAAATGTTCTAAGTCAATAAATCAGGACATTAGAATTCAGACCACTGTGTACGTGTTGATATGGTATGTAAGAATTTATTATTGTTTTAGGTATTTAGATATATATACAGAAATACCAATATTTATGCAAACAAATGCTGAGGGTTTTTTTTTCCAAGAGAGCTGTACACGCTTGTCTTTTAATATTGGATCAGCTTTATTATGAGCAATACTACTTTCAGCATGCGGAGCTACAGTTTGAGCCCCATAGTATTTTACTTTTAAAAGCACAGCTCATTAGTTAACTCTTCTGCTGTTCTAAAGCCAAAACTCAGCTTTAATAATTTTTGGTGTCAGCTAATACATTTCATAACTGATGATGAGAGCAGTATTTTCAGCATCTAGTTCAGCTTGGGTGAAATTCTGATTAGTTGTTTCAGTAGTAAGACTAATTTTGTAAGAGATGGAGAGATGTATAGTTAACTCCCACCCTTCACAAGCATTTAGTAAATGACTGTAGAAAGAGAAACTGTCCAATCCAAATGACCTAGCAAAGTCCATCATCCTACTCAAATTTCCAAACAAGGAAAGTCTGAAGGAAAGAATGATGTAAAAATTACTTCGTATTTCTTCTTTTCAAGAAGCCAGTCAATGTGGTCGTCTTGGTCCCGCTCTTTAGCCACAACCACATCTCTTGGGCTGATGATATAAAAAAGTGATTCACCTTCCGAGTACTCTGCAAATGCATACACAGTTTTATTATTATTATAGTTTCTTTAACTAAAGTTTTACTTTTTAGTACACCCTTGAGGGGAATTTAAAAAGAGGAGATACAAGGAAGACAGCAAGGCTACTCCTGCAGGACACACTTGTTAGGAAGCTGTATTCTCCAATAAATTAAAACTAGTTTAAAAGGCAAAATATCTTTCAAAAAATCACTACAGCTTCTTGCAAATTCTGATTTATCCACTATGTGCAAACTTTATGATGGTTTAGAACCCATTATTATACTTTTAGAGGACTATTACACTACACAGCCTGCAATAAATATACTTATCCTTCCCATCAAGGTCAAGGCCATCAAAAGCATAAATGATAGATGCCATAAACCACAAAGGCAATGCATTTGTAATGCTGTAAGTTAAGGCTATATGTATAATGCATATTCTTATACCATAAGCCTTTATTTTTGAGTAAGCTCAAAGAAAAATTACTAAAAGGTAAAATCAAATGCAGAAGATTACTGTTCTGAATAGTCATCGTTTGGAAACACCAACACTTTGTAGGTACAAAATAGAAAACCATGCACTGTCCAGATCAGTTTACATAAACACATACAAATAACACTCTTGAAGTGATAAACAATTCAGAAAATAATGCTTTTCTTAAAGCCATACAAAACATTCAGAGTTTTCAGGTAAACTAGAATATTCATAAAGCATAGAAATACAGCTGTGGACATCAATGTTCTGCTTTGGAAGATGTACAAAGAAACCCCAATTCTACTGATAGCAGCACCAAGGTTTTTGAGGTCAGGAGGAGATATACTGTATTTCTAGTGGCTTAAAGGCATAGATGTACACAAAGAGGTTTGACAAGCCTATGATTTGAAGCATGCAGCCAGAGGAGATACTTAAAATTCAGATTCATGGATTTTAAAAGCCAAAAGAAATGCTTCTGTATAACACAGGCTACATATTCTTCACCAAGGAATTCTGCATCAGCTTTGCCATGCATTTTTCTGAGCTACAACATACAGATCAGAAAACTATCCCATCTTTAAAAGATGGCATATATTGTGCCAAGGCTTAATGTCTCTTCCTGTTACATAATTAAACCTATCTTCTAGGTGGAACGTGCCAAAATGCAGCTTTGTCAGTACAGGGAAGCTCAATATCAGTGCACCCCTTTTAAGTTGATGCATGTGCATCTTACTGTTGAAATGACACTTATTCAATTTTTCCCTCCAAAGCAGCTTTTCCAGACCTTGTGCCACTCATTTCATTATTCCTAAAGCCCTTTGTGTAAAAAGAGCTCCTATGGATCACATGTTGAATAAATCTCTATCAAAGATACTGCCTTCCACAATATGGAACATTACATGAGACACTTCTGCCTTCTCCAGTATGTCTGACCTAACAGATGGCATTAAAACCCATGATGTTTAAATACATACATTTGTTTTCTTTCACATGACTAGTTCTTGTGGATTTCCACTCTACACTTCAGTGTCATAAGCAGTTACAGCTACTCAAGGAGATGACAGAAAAATGACATAAAAATGAAAAAGGAGGCTAAGTACTCCCAAATCAAGTCTTTCTTAAGCAAGGTATGAAAACAACAACATTGAGAACACCTACCTAAATGATAATCACGACATTCATTTTCCTGAAATCCTCGTACTGTTAGTGCATCAGAAGAGATCTCTTCACAGGACTCAGGTAGGGGTTGTACAATATCGAGTCTAGGCCTTGCACAACACTCCACCTCCTAGAAAAACAACATCTTAGCTGCTTCCTACATGGTTTACCTTAGCAATACTGATGCCTTTTCCTGGTCTTAGGAAATTAAAGCCAGACACGATTAGAGGGTTGGGCCTCATTTACCTCAATATTTTAATGGGATCCCATTCGTGCATCACTTCGTCCAGGTGGAATGCGTCACAATGCACTACTCACCCCCCAATTGCGTATACGATTATAGACCTCACACATTAGCATATCTAACAAGAGGGCCCAATAAGGGGGCTGGGGTGGGCTAACCTCTAGTTTACAGAATATGTTCTATTAGGGGACCTTGGCTCCTCAAAACGGTAGAATGTTTGGTCTCCTGCCTATGCAGTTCTGGGGTGTTTAGTCTCCTGGCCTACAGGACACTGAAACTATGCTATGTTATGAGACTTAAAGAATTACAAATATGCATGCTAATACTTGTAGATACACAGAACTGTGTAAAAAGTATATAAAAGAAAAAGCAAAAATCATCTTGGCATCAATACCAACTGGCAGTAATCTACTAACAAGGCTGAAATTCAATAGCTGCGAACATTCACAAATATCCAATACTTTGCATTGGATACTCAGCTGCAAATCATAGAAATTGCAAAGCTGTGCTCCACAAAGTAAGTGCATCTAGAGCTCAAAGGAAAGTTACTCCAAGTAATCCAAGTTACTCTTGGATTGCTTCCCTTGAAGAGATCAGTCTGGAGAAGGAGGTATAGACAAGACAGAGATCCAATCCTACCCCTGAGTTTGCTCATTACTTTTATGCTCTCAGCCACAGAAGTTTTCAGGGCTATCACAGATAATT
Source organism: Drymodes brunneopygia (assembly GCA_013400955.1). Classification (NCBI taxonomy): domain Eukaryota; kingdom Metazoa; phylum Chordata; class Aves; order Passeriformes; family Petroicidae; genus Drymodes; species Drymodes brunneopygia. Next base: position 33,237 of record VZTZ01013628.1, read on the forward strand.
ATCAATTACTTCATTCAACAAGCAACACAACAATTTAGAACCCATACCCAAAACTGGGCTCATACCCCGAAGGAAAGAGCTCTTTATGTCAATGATTTTCTGGTATTAAGATGAATTTGGTTGTTTTGTTTTAAGCTGGTGTTTGATTTTAAGCAGCCAGCAGCAGCAGAGAAAAATTAATCTGAGAACAATACAAAACCTTTGCTGTTCTGATGAACTTAGAGTAAAATGAACTTTCAAGTGCAATGTAGGTGATTATGGTAAGATGACATGATGTATTTTCACCTTCTGTCCAAGTGAAATTACTGTCTTCAACTAGCTGCATTTTTAATTAAGTCAAGGTCCAAGACAATCCTATATTTTCTACCTCAGGCCGTGAATTACAGCAAAATACAGAATCAAAGAGCAAGGACTTATAGAAACTGGATTTAAACAGTTCTAACCTACCCATTTCGAAGTAGCACCACTTGGGTCTTTTCTCAATTTAACCGTTCCATGAAAAAATAAAATACCCAAACAAAAAAAAAACTCTCAAAGCAAGTTCAATTGTGATCTAATTTGTAATAAGTAAGAAACTGTCATTTGCAAGCTGTGAAACCAAGAGTAGGAAGACCAGCGTTCCTTGCAACTAGAGGACATTTGTAGTGAGCAGCAATTCTGCTGCAAGCTCAGGCAGTTTGGGCTCCACACTAACGAGACAAGTGAGCCAAGACACTAACAAAGGAGTTCCATCACAACAGGACACAGATGCACCATTAAGGACAACTGTACTTGTGTTCCTTCTACAGCTACCCAGAGAACTGAGAAGTTAGTGAAGTCTAGCAGTTGGAGTTCATTTAAAAGGCTAATTAAAAGCAAATATATGAAAAAACCTTTTTCGTATGTTCAATTACCATTATATCACCTGAAATTCTCTTTTCATCTTTCTTTCCTAAAGCAATTAAAATGACTTTAACCTTTAGCAGTCACTACCTCCTTTATACTAGCTCCTTTCCTGTACTACTTTTTCATTAACAGTGGCTTCCCAATTTCCTTGCTTCCTAGCATTTCAACCCACCTTTTCCTCCCCCTTCCTTATCCCATTTGTCTGCTTTCTTTTCTTTCACCGACTCTCACACACTGGAGGACTACTGTGCTGATGCTTTTGGGAAACATTGGTGTGACATTATTTTTCTCCTTAATAAAGAAATAATAATCTGACATCCTGATGTAAAACTAGAAGCTAACCCCATCGATTTCAGAAGGCTCGAGCATTAGTTTGAACCTACAGTATTTCATTGCCTAGCAACTTGTGCACTCAGTTTCTTAAGGTTACTATGGTGATAGTTGTCTAATGCAGACATGCTTATCAAAGAGATGATCAAGAGCATCTACCATTCGGATAACACAGCTTCAAGGATTTCCTCCACTGCCTTGCCTTTCATTTGGCAATATGAAATCAATGTTGGAGACAGACACGGCACTTGTCCATGCACACTAAAAATGGCTGACATGAATTCTAGTTTCTACTCATCCACATGTGGATCTGGGTGTACACAACTAAAGATCTTAGAAGAAAGGGAGACGATGCCACTCGCTCACAATCATTCATTCCACCCTACAACGACTCTTATTGCTTGAGTTGATCAACTTCACTAATCTCATTTCTTTTGAGATGCAGTGTCAGCAAGCTCCTCTTATGGCTAAACAAGATTCTTCATTTCTTCTGAAACATCAGGAAAAAAGAGAGAAAAGGAGAGAAAAAGCGGGGAGCGGGTAAGAGAGGAGAGAAAAAGAGCAAGAAGGGCTAGCTAGAGACATTCTCTGTGTTCTGCAAGCAAAAAAGGAACCCAAACATGATTTCTGAAAGGTAAGCACATCAGTCTTCATCATCACCTCCACTGATCTTGTTTTATGGATCAGAGATGTTTCAAGCACTGTTCACTACCAGCAGACTACAAATTCTTTCTCAGATTATCATATTTGTATAACCAGTTTAAGGCCCAACTCACAGGCCAAATTAATGTCATGAAGAAACTGAGATAAAGAATCTACCATTTTTTCGGAGATCTCCTTTACATATGAAAGTATAACAAGCTGGTCACAGATAGGTGCAAGTCCACTGATGTAGAATTCGGTGTCAAACTGGAAAACTGAAATACAGGAAAGAAAAACAGACTTGAAAACATGAATGTATGAACTACTACCTAAGAAAAACTCACTGATTTTAAGAGACAGTCAACAGCATACAGCAACACTTCAGAGAACTGAAGATTCAATATATATAACAAACCCGCAGATTTCCTAGTTGGATCAGATGAAAATCTACGTTTAACAGATTAAATTACATTAAAGCTTGCAAAAAGAAATGTTTGTGCTCCAGGACATGATAGAGATGAAACATTTGAAATGAAGGTTCAGTCTGATTTTCATTAATCACATTGTAAAAGGAAGCAAAACCAAAATCAAGCTCAATAAAACAGGCAATAAGGTAGTACAACTTCATTGGTTTGCATATTCACAGCAAGTTCATATGGCCATAAGAGAATTGCACCTGCTACATCCATTGGTATATACAAAAACACAAAGATCACTTTTTATTTATTATCACTTTAAACATCACAGAATAATTTACAGATACACTCATTACAAAGAAAACACAGTTCACAGTATCCTTTCTTGTTCAAAAAACTGAAAACATAATTTTCTAAAATTGGTCTTGAAACTGAGATAGTTACATGAGATTATTTCAAGAAAGAGAAAGAAAAACAGAGTGCTGAACTGTATTTACAAAAAGATTTAGTAAACGAGACCTCTGCCACAGAAACAGCTATTTATTTTTATTCTGCTGGATTTACAATGCACCCCTTTTTTGCGAGCTCCTCTCTCATGGGGACCAAAACAAGAATCATCCAAGTGTTTACATTAGAAAGCCTTGTAACTATAAGCTTTTAAAAAAGCATCAGATACTTCATTATTTTCTCCCAAAACATGGTTTTAGGAGAATCTAAGCATAAGTAGGAAAGAAGTTTCCTTCCTTACTGTTTAGTATATTACATTACTAATATATATATTTACTAGAAGTTACTGGTTATTTTAGCAAGGTAAACAGAAAAATACAGCATAATGACATTAAAAAGAAAGCTAATTTTCTTTAGCTAAGATAATAAGAAGGAATGGGAGAAATAATTGTCCTCCCATAAAGGGAGAAAAAATACAATGAAACAGAGTATATATTTAACACCTGTCTCTCAATGAATAAGCAAACACTGTTTTTCTTTGCATGCCTGCTGACACTTTGGCATCACTGAAGGACCACACTAAAACACAAGGGTAGAGCACTCAATCCATTCACAGGGAAGAGGTTCACATTTGTAACCATATACATAATTATCTCGTTCTAGCCTACAGACTGATGAGATTACTTTGACTGCATCACATGCTGCTCTCAGTGATGATTTTAAACAAATCAGTTCAAAACCAACTACATATCTTATTCCCAGTTTACAATTTAGTATTTGGCATTTTAAAATAATATGGAAGGCAGAAGGAAAAGCATAGAAAAGAAAAAAACGAAGTGAAATCCATAATTCTATCAAAGAGACTTTAAATTCAGCTTTATAGAAAGGCCAAGAGAAGGCTCTCAATGGTATGTAAAATACTGTCGTTTGTAGTTGAAGAGGGAAAACAGCATGGTGAATTATCATTTATAATTATTACAGAGATGGCTTTAAAATACATGTGTATTTCTTTGTCTTATACTAGAACTTTACTCCCTTTGCAGTGAAAATGCCTGCAATGCCCAATGTAATGGTGTATTTAAGACCAAGCGGAAGTACTGATTGTGAAACAAAAATAAACAAACAAATAAAAATCACGACTTCGAGTTTGGTTTTGAATAGAGTTTAGTTTCCTTGGTTTCACTTTCAGCTTTCTCTCAGCTCATCTTTCTCAAGAGGCGTTGTTGAAAAACAATGCTCTAGCTCTGCTGCTACAGCCTTGAACAAAGAATAACTGGAATAGACAGTGCTTCTTGACCTGATAAAAACCTTTGATGCTGCTAATCAAAAAAGTCTTACTGAAAAAAAGAAGATGGAAGTTATAGCTGCACAGAACAATAATAGGTTAATGTGACCTACTCTCTGAAAACTGTGTTGTGATCAAGGAGAAAAAGATTCAACATAAAGGCAATGCAGAAATGCTGTTAATTAGAAAAGGATCCAAAATAATTAAAACAAATGTAGTATTGAAGTAAATGGAAATGACTGAGGTACGGCCATGTGTCATACACATTTATACCTGTCATAAGAGAAGACAGAAGATATGCTCACAGTGGATCTACTCCATGTTCAGCATCTATGAACAGATGTCAAACAAATTACCAGGAAGCAAAATGAAGAAATCTGCAAATCTTTTTTGCTGCTCATTAAATGAAATGTATGAAATACACCAAACTACAGAAATGAAACAATATATGCTACATTATTTACCTAAACTGTATAAAGCCACTTTCTCTAGGATTTAAAGATCCACACGTATGCAACACACTGACACTAAAAGGAGTCCATTTTGTTTAGTCAAACCTCTAAAAGCAGCCCCTAGTTCATCACAGCAGATTTTAAAGAGTAAGTCTGGTTGCAGTCAGAGGGTTTTACCTCTGATTTCAACTAAAAACACTGGCAGTGGTGATTGCATCTTGAGAACACTTAAGGGTATGCTGCACTGTGACCTGTAACAATGAATACAAATTCTGCAGAGGTTTTTAGTGTTCTAGGTAATTTATGCAAACCAAAACAGAATACAAAATGGCATGCTTTGATTAGCTATGATCGTGTGCATGGAGTTGCACTTGACGTAAAATATCAATATTCAGTCTTGAAGAACTTTGGGACTTGGAAATTCTGAAGTTTGATGATAAAGAAGTCAAAACCTTGAAGAATTTTGACTCATTTTGTGAAAAAAAAGGATAAATTATAGGTTTGGATTGTGGCAAAACAGATGAACAGAAGTCTAAGTAGAATCAACTATATAACCAGGTTTGGGTTTTTTCTTCTTTTTTTTTTGGCTTCTCTGAGTATAGCAGACTTGCTGCAATGAAATGTTTGCGTAAATCACCTTATGAAGTAAATTTCCTGATCACCACATTCACCAATTAAGCCTTACATTCCGTTTATATAAAGAGAAGTAAGTCAGTACATAAGATCCCACTAATCTTACTATACAAACAAGAAAATAAATATTCCCCTGTATTCAGATTGAAATGTGCAATCTCAATGCATGATGCTAAGTTGCCATGCTGGTGTGAAGCTATTCCCTCGTAAAACATACAGATGTGTTGTTACAAGCATAGCCTAAAACCATGTAATTTTTAAATCAGAAATCTGCTTTGTGGGAAATTTGGTAGAATGCAAAGGGAGACAAGTATTCAAGAGATATTGCTGCCTGGCTGGTACCTGGAATCAAGCTGAGATTCCCCAGATAAAATCTGGGCAAAAATAAACGGAATAGAAATTCTCTAATCACTTGAAGTCTTTTACATACTTCTGGTGTCAATCTCTATTTTCTGCTATCATGAACAACATGAGTAACTGAGGAAGAGATAAAGTACTTCTCCACAAAAGTATATAAAATCCTGACAAGGCCAAGGAAGACTAACTAGATTACCTCTTTTCCTTTGAAAAGGCATTATATTAACTGAAAAGTCTAATTAGTTATTTAGCAACCAGCCTTCTCATGGGTTTCAGTTGAGGAAGGGTTCCTCGTTCAGACCAGAAGTTGTGCAGCATTACAGCTTTTGTACATGCTTCAGGAGTGAGCACAGAGGTCAAGCACTCTTTAAGAAGGATCACAATGGCATTTAGTCCACCTTAAGCCTGTAATTCAATACCAATACTTTCTAATCAATACACTACTTCACAACAGTAGCTGACAGAGCTAAACTGATAGGATCTGCGAAGATAACACACATTTAAACCTAAATAGAAACACTCACTGGAGTTTATCTTTGACACTGAATGAAGACTCACAGAGGTAATGAACTGTAGCAGAAACAACAGCAAGATTACTGAAGAAAAGCACCACTAATATACTGAAAGATGTAAATAAAATTAGCAATGCCACACAGATCTCAGTGCATGAAACTTGTATAATTAATCTATTTTCTCTTACAGGTTATCACAGCATTATCTTCTTTAGGATATAACAGCTAGAACAGTTCAGTGGTGTAACTTGCACATTATGGGGTGTCTGGTTTAGCATCACAGCAGATACTGTAATTATTTCCCACCTTAGAATAAGTATAGCTTACTCTTAAGACAGAAACAGAAGATGAAGAGGTAATTTGTTAAACAGGATCCTATGCACCTAACTTGCAGTGCAAGAAATACTGCTTCCTTATTCACTGGGCTGCATAGTACTGAAGAAACATTTATTTTCTACTAATGCCATCACAGTTATCTATGATACAACCATGGAACTTAGGGGCCCTCAGAATGGCTCTAAAACAGCACAAACCTGAAACTGTTGATACATTACAAAACACTGTTTTATCACAGATGTCATATGTATCACCCTGATGACCAGAGAAGCAACTATGAAGTTTCCTGCTCCACTTCTGGTTTTCCTTCCATGGTGAAAAATTGTAAAAGCAGGGAGAAAAAAATTAAAAACCCTCACACCACTAAACATGATAAACATCATACTGTGTTAAGGGTTTCATTTTTCTTAGTCTGTTCACAAGATCTTATGAGTCAAAATATCTGAAGGATATTCAGTTATCCTTGCATTGAAGGATGATATTCTTGCCTTGTATAAATTCTTTACTTTATGCAAGTATATCAACTTATGCATCCACTTTGGATACTAGTGGTTTTGGAAAAAACTATACTGATTGCAGGTCTGATATAAAATCCGACCTTCCAGCTATGCCTTTGAAAAGCACAGTTGAAACAAAATTGAAATAGATGTTATGGCATTAAAAAGTGTCGTCAAGAAGACCTTCTATGTGACTATATGCAAGACTATTAATTTATACTAAGACTTGAACAGTGTCTCTCTTTTCCCTCCTAATCCACCCAAGTTCTAGAGTGCTGTGGACAGCATTTGGCAGAGCAATTTCAGTGCTTTGACCTGAAACCAGGAAAAATCTCAAGCACATCATTAACAGGTTAAGTGAGATAAAATACCAGTCCTCTAGAATACAGAGAAAACTGCAGGCCAGAAATTTTTAGAAGAAAAAGTTACTTCCACAAAAATCTTTATCCTTCATTCTGCACCTAAATAGCCCGATCACAGCTTTTTATGTTTTTTTAATCAAGTTCCAATAGACAATCACCTAAGATTAGCACCATCCATATAAATACATTATAGCTGAAATAGAAGTTACCTCTGTTCAGTTGTCAGTATGTGACCAAACCCATTTAGTTATTTTCTAATACTTACCGGTACAGAAAATATTATATGCAAGATCTGAGGCTAAAATTCATGGCCAAACTTTTCCTTGATAAAATTCTTGCAAATATCCTAGAATTCTGAAGGTAAATAGTCTGTTTGGACTATGTCATCTTTAATGAAAAATAGCTTTCAGGTCTCAGTTAATTCTCCGGTACACCACCAATCTCAGTATCCAGAGTCCCTGCAGAGTCTAACAAGTCTCCTAGTTGATTTTCAGAAGCTATTTTAGAACAGTCCTTCCCTGAAATCAGAAATCAGAGCATACATACACCTATACTGTGCACCATTCCAAACTGACATGATTCAGGACCTTGCTTGAACACCCTATCTACAATCTCATGTTACTACAGTCAAGGGAGCACCAAAACTTACAAACTGTTGCCCACTCTGGTCTGCAGAGTCAGAGGGCTTGTTTATCTTCCCAGCACTATCTGTTCCTAGATGTGTCCTTTCCCCAGCAGATGCTTCTGGGGACAGTTGTGACTTTCTGTTTACATCCCTACTTCCCTTCCAAATTTTCTTTGAATTCCACCTTACTTAATACACACATTTTATCAAGAACTTTTCCAATAATCAGATTAGCTAGAAAAACAAGAAAGCAAATGAAAATATAAAACTCAGAAGCCAAGAAAGGAAACAAAAATAAATTAAAATCAATTTCCTAGCATTACATCAGAGATTTTAAGGGAAAAAAAAGAGAAAAATGTTATGAGTGGTGTAGTCAAACAACATATAATCAAATAAAGTAGTATCTGTTTTTTCTTTACTACCACACTGACCATCAGTCATTTAATCAAGATGAAAACCCAAGCTCTCTAAAGGAATCTGTATGAAGGGAAAGTTAAGGCATCCACTGTTCACACAAGTATCTCTGATTTTAGATGATCACAGAACTTATGGGTCTCTACAAAAAAACCCTCACACCTATGGAAAAGGGCATTATGACAACCTCATCACCTAAAAATGAGGAGACATTTATGTTGCAGCTATATGTTGCCTCCAATGTGTAACAGTTTTGTTCTGGCTAGAATGCAAAACCAGTCCTTAAAAGTTTTTTGAAAAGGAGTGCATTCATACAACCATACCTATTTCCACGTAGCGGTTTGGAAGGTCACGCATTTCACTGGCATGCCGTTCTTTTACTGAGCAAATCTAGGAAACAGAGATTTGAATTGTTACAATAAGGAAACTGTAATTCCTAAAACAATACTAAACTTTGCCTCAATAAGAAAAGGAATTTCTGGGAATTCTCAGACACGGATTTCTTTATTTTGGAAGACACAAGTTGTGAAACACTAATGATGCATCAGTAAAGAAAACCACACAGAAAAGTTGTGGCTGTAGTTCACAGCCTTATAAATATGCTGGGAGAGAAGAGGACCACTTAAGAGAAATGTGAAAATACCTGTCCACTATGGTTTCTTCATAGAAGCATTTATATATGAATTTGGTTTTGGTCTCTTCTTGCACTTTGCATCTCATTACCTTTCAAAGTACCTGACTCTTATTCAGTAAGTTTGCTACTGTTACTCCCAGTTACAGGAGGGGAGTATGTACATACAAAGAAATGCAAATAACCACATGTTGTGAAGCACACGCAAATAGAAGGGTGAAGACACATGCCAAACTTATGACAAACCTCCTAATTTATAAAACTCTAAGCTTAAAGCTCCAAAAGCTTTTTACATGTCACCTACCTCACTTTACCCTCCCTTTCCATCTATTCCTGTCAGGCACTTTTAATTTCCCACTGTGCAGCAATCTGTTATTAGAACAACAGCTAACAGGTTTATAACAAACTCATGTCAGGCGCTGGTCTGAGGAAATCATAATCCGTCTGCACCACACAAGTTTGAAATGCCAGTTTCCTGACGAAAGATAACAAAACCCTAAGCAAGTCTGAACTTCCACCCACCCATTTTTTCTTCCCCATGGTTGACCAAAATTATGTGGCTGTTTTAGCAGCTGCAACCTCCTCAGCCTCCAGAGCAATCCTCTCCAAAAATACCTCCTGGTAAACTGTTCTTCTTCAAAAGAAATTAATTCAGCAGTACACTAAAAGCTTTCAAAAGACAAGATCTCTCCAAGGCACAGAGGAGTGAAATGTCCCTGAGGATTACATTCACTGCATGCTCTCACATAGAGATCTGTCTGACCGCTGGGTGCCTATCACTCCTCCTCCTCATGAGGGTCAGTCCAATGACATTTCTAAGGCAGCAAGAGTTCTGAACACTAGTCAAACCAAATTCTACTTTTTTCAATTGTCTTTACTTTTCAGAAACAATCCTCTGTTTGTCTGTGAACAGCAAGCATTTATTACGAAGACAGGTAATTGCACCTTTACTGAATTTCCCCAGCCAATAATCAGTGTTAAATTATCCTTCCAGCAAAGGCTGCACGGATACATATCTGGGCGAAGGCTTATGTCATCTCGAGGCACATTGGTAATTCTTTGCTTGGAGATCATGTCAAGTATCTTCACGCCCTGGAAGTTTAAAAACAAGAGAACTTTATGCAATATTTCAAACTCCTAGTCACTATATGGTATCCTAATGCAGTCAGAGCAGTTTACAGCACAAATTTCAGAGTTGGGCTGAGTGTGCCACCAGAAAAAACTGTTGATAAAAAAACTCATCTAACCCAGGACGTGACAAAAGGAGTAAAGGAATCAGAGTAATTTAGATATTATAAATTCACATGCCAAACGAAAAGACATAATAAGTGAATGAGTGACAGACTAGAAATTCCAGTCATGAACCAGTCAGGCTTATTGGACTGGTGCTACTCCTGGAGAAATAAAAAGAATCCCAGCATTTTCACAACAGCCCCTGTAGAGACACAGAAACTTCACCTTGGAAAAAGAAAAGCAACAGCTCATTAAGATAAATGAATTAAACCACAAGATACACATTTCTACTCCTATATTAAAACAGAAAAGGAAGCATATTTAAACAATGCTTAGTTTTGTATGCTGTGATTTTTTTATTCCCTCCTCAAGAAATCTCCTAAACTAACAGAACAAAAAGTTAAAAACCAGGAAGATTATAGTCATTTGAGAGACAGAAGAAAAAAGAACCAGTAATTAGGTTTTTCCATGTCATTTAGACAGGGTAAGCTATAAGCTTTCCAATAGCAAATTGGAGATTAATTTCATGTTAAGTAATGACTTGTTCTTGATAATTTAAAACAAAAGTCTATAAAAATATTTCAGTAGGGACTTCTTTTCTGCTCACAGAACTTAGAGAATGAGTCTTCAAATCACAGAAAAGGGGATGGAAAAGACCTTGAAAGGTCAGCATCCACAATGCCATGACATGTAAGGATTTTCCTAGTGGCAAAACTGATTTAAAAGATTCCTCTGTCTATTTCTGTTCACCCCATTGTGAGTTCTATGTCCCCAGCTGTACAAATACACAGATATAACTGCTTAAAAGTCATGGAGGGTCATAGTCTAAGCCAGGTTTTGCCTTTTTTTTTTTTTTTTGGTCACAAGGAATAGTAAATGATCTGAGGGTGGGTGAAGGGGCTTTTTCCAGTGATCTTTGTCACTGAAGAACTGTGAGCATGGAACACACTTCTACTGGCATCTCATCAGCTAGCAGACATCAAGGTTTCAAAAACAAACAAACAACAACTTGAATATAGATCTGCAATGTACAGAGCCCAGATCTCTAGGTAACATAAACAAGGATCTTATCCTTCACGTTTTCTAAGCTCATCTGATAAAATTTTTAATCTTGCTTGAATTACATTTTAACAAAGTTGCTTTTTATAAATCTTACTACTTTGTCTCCAAGGATGATTTTCAGTGACCCGCATCACAACTTTTGTTTTTCTTCATGGCAGCAAATCTTACATGGGATAGACCAGCTCCTGTTTAAAGTAGCTTTCAAACCAACAGTGTAGGATCCTCTTTGGTGATACGCGTTGACAGACAGTTGTTGAATATAATAATTTTTACATAAGATTAAGTTATTTAGAGTTATAATATCGTGATATAGTATGCTGTTTGCTTAGGTTTACTTGCTTAGCATGAGTAGTTGGATTTTTTTGAAGTCTTAGGCTGTAAGCTGTGAACTTACACCTAGATATGCTTTTGGCTGGTAATTAATTATTAATTAATTTTCTTCTTAGTAGCTGGTACAGTTCTGAGTTATGGATTTACTGTAAGAATAATGTTGATGACTCACTGATGTTTTAGTTGTTGCTAAGTAACTTCCCATGCTCTGCCCATGAGCATGTGCCCAAGAAGTGAGCAAAGAGTCAAAAGGGGCACCTGTTGGCTCTTTGGAACTGCCCACTGTAAAAGGACTCCAGTCCTTGCAGTTAAAGTCTGGGGTGGTGTGTATGTGAATCCTTGAATGGTGTGAGAATGCTTGAGCAGTGGCTTCTCCTCCAACTGTTATGCCATTTGCACCATGAACTGAAAGGACTTCCACAGTCAACTTCCTGAAGGAGCTAAAATCTGTCCAAATGGGAGCCCAGCAGCCAAATGCCCTTAAGGATCTGGTCCTCAGATGTCTCAGTTTGTAAAACTTGCACTATTAGCCATGGAGGAAGGAGAAGAGGGCACAGCAGCAAACATGGGTTACCTACACATCTGAAAAGCAGAATTAGACGTTGTCTAAATATAAAAACTAGGTAGCCATGCACACACAGTAAGAAGCAAGGCTATAAAGATTTTCTCTGATTTTGGAAAACAAAAAGTGTAACACAAAACCTTGCTAGAGAATGGAGTTAAAAAAGGTAAAGGGAAAGGGAAAGGGCAATAACAAATATATTAATCTTTTGGAGGGCAAGTGTAATTTCATTTTTCTTTGAAAGGTAGGCCCTGACCATGGCTTTTTGTCTCCTGCAGACGGTTCTCAATATTTTATTAGTATTCTGTGTTCTGATGTGGCATATCATCTCTAGGGATAGCTCTCGTCCTATCCATCCCCAGAAGATACCCAGGATATGCATTTTAATTGTATGGATCTGAAAAGAACAAAACCTTCAGAAAAACTAATGTTATGTCAATCAAGCCCTCAATAAAGTTTCCATTCTAATAGAGTTATTAAAAGGAAGCAAATAAACAAAGGTCCACCTCTAATAATTTCATATCAAACTGGTTTTGAAAGATAAGAAAGAACAGTGGCTTTAAAATATTTTATTAAATGCTTCCCTTTAGAATGGAAAAAATACAGAAGGAAAAAAAAGCTAATGTTTCAGAAGAACTTTCACAACATTTAAAAAAATAATTTGGAATTTAGACACGATACACACTTAAAAACATATCCCTTACTGCTGAGCTACAAAACATAGAGCTTGATCCATCAATTAGATATACAGCGATAGGTGAAATGTAATACTCAGAATGAATGCAATGGTATCCTTGAAAATTACACTTAGAAAAAAAGGGGCCTATTTTCTCCTAAGTCTAACTTTTTCTAATGGCCTAACAAAATGAGAAATTATTACTGTGTTTTTTTATAATCTGCAACATTGAAAGTGCATTATGACAATATCATTTCAGTACAAATTACAAAATCCAGACAGTTTATTTTTTTTCAAGGGTTGGAAGGGAGTGGAGATGTTCTACTATTTATATAGAGAAGAATTACATTGGCATTCCTTCCTCAGTTTGCTTCAGTAAATTGCACCAATCAAAATTCTAATTAATAATAGTGTACAATAGTGACCACCACAGTGGTATGTACAGCTACATTCCTAATTTCTTCAGAAGTGGCAATCGTATTGGACAACACTGACTAACCAGCAGAAGACAAAAGAAGAATTTTCTACAATGAAATAACACATAAACCACTATCCTTCAATGTCTTTTATACCTAATTCTACAAATGCACAGTTTTTCAATTGAATATTCCGGCAATTAGCATTGAAAAATTTCAGTAATCAGTGTAACACAGATACATTTATGTTCATTTAATGGAGGTGAAAAATACTTACCATATTATTGGCCCAAGCAATTAAGTGCCCTCTCCATTTTACATTCCTTATATTTCCTTCCCCTTCATGTAAAACCGAAGGCTTCCATCTATTCATCCAGCCTCTTTCATATAACAGCAACTATGAAGAAGTGCAACAATAAATATTTCTGTGATACAGTGCTGTATGCAAACATGGGAGTTATTTTTTCTTCATTATCCCTTACTCTGTTTGGATTTAACAGCAATGAAAAATACACACCTATCACAAAACAAAACCAAATACAATCAAACATTTTAATATAGTATATATACATCAAGCATCTTGTATATTACAGAATGCCTGTTAAATTTTAATAATATTAATAAGAAAGTCTTTCATCAAGTTCTCCAAAGAACAGTAAGTATAATAATTTACATTTTAAATATAAAGAAATTAAGGTATTTCAGAACCTACGTCTACAGCACTAGTGACAACACTTCAGCAAATTGGTAAAGAAAACAGGTTACCTCACTGACCTCGAGATCCACCAATCTTGTCATAGGCTCCTTCCCTCCAAAACAAACCAGGTAGTCTAAGTAAATTATCAAATGTCCTCAAGCTTGTGACCTTTTGCTTGGCTCCATGTGGAAGTACACAGCCTTCCACAGGGGTCTAGAGATGCTGTTTTTTAGTCCCACATGTGCAAACTGCACAACACCGCAAGTGCTGCTGATTGGAAAACTTATGTGATTGGTAATCTCAGGTTCTGCAATGAAGGAAGGTATTTCAGACTATCTAAATGCATAAGAGATGTTAAGGGATGTTTTTCAGCAGTAAAGAAAAACCCAACTACATGCAGAAAGAGCTGGACTTTATGATCCTTGTGGGTCCCTTCCATATCAGAATATTCTGATTCTGTATGTCTCATTAAGTTATTCCATAGGATTACAAAGAATCACTCTGAGAGATGCAAAGTGCAGCACTTGGAGGGATACCTAACTAGGAAGCTGAAGCATCTACAGAGATCATACTCTAAGGTACAACACCCACATATGAACATATGCACAACCTGAACCCGAGATCATGCCTCACTCTGGAAGGTGTGAAATAGCTGCCTGCAAGGATTTCTACCATGCTAAAACCCAAATGGAATACTCTTGTTGCTAATATTTCCTAGGATCCAGCTGTATGCACTTTTTTATATGTGGTTTCCTGCCACTTGTATTTGGATAAATACATCCACTAGGACACTAGTTATTTCAAGTAAGATCTTTTAGCAAAATATGAGATTTTAATGGCAATTATCAGACTGCCTCTCTCTCCTTAAGTCACCAGATGGCACCAGAAGACAAGTATTTTCTCCAGGAGTTTAAAGCAAGCACCAGGTAGGCTAGTCTATTGAGAAGTTCTTGTATGAATTGCACTGCAGACATCAAACTCTTAATTCAAGCAAAGTGATTTTGTGTCCTTTATGTAGGCCACATGAAGGCCTAACTTTTAGACAGTACAGATTTTTTTCCCTACATATGAAAATGCTACTGAGTAACTCTCACAGAACATGTTATTTTACAGCTACCAGGGCAAGCCACTGAAAGCAGCGAAACATCTATGCCCATATGGCAGTCCTATATGGAGGGATTTCCATTAGAAGACTGGTAGGTAGATGTTAAGCACAGGAGCAGCCCTCAGCTCAAATGAGTAATGTCCACTCAGATGTTAAAGATATCATTAAAAACTAAGTGCTGTGCTGATCCAGACCTGAAAATTAACTTTTTCCTAGTTTACTAACACCTAAGGAGAAGCTGGACAGAAGAAGAACTACTGCTTGGATGCTTCTTTCAATACCATCCAATAAAGACAGAAGCAAAATACATGGTATTTGCATTGGGACTTATTGGACAAAGCTCCAAAAACTGATGTGGATGATGTGAAAAGTTAAACCTAGCTGATGTCAATTATATTAATTGTACTTGGAATTTTTTCTGCTTGTGACTGAATCCTGGTTTAAATTAATTTATTATACTCAAGATCCAGAGGAAACTTGATATGACACTTTGCATCTTTTTTTATTATTCATGGTTTGTGAACATCATGCTTTTTTGTGATTCTGAGTAAAAAACTGCAGGGAAAAGGAAGTGACCTGAGAAAGAACTGGTGAAGAGAGAAGATAATTTGAAAAATCCTGCTTCAGTCTATGTTCAACCCTAAAAACACAAACTTTCAGATCAAGGCATTAGAAGACAACAGACTGGTATCACCTACAATAAGGATGGAAAGTGAATCTGAATCACTGAAACATCGTGAATTCTGCTTTTCAGATCAGCAGCTGAAACAGGTCCAGTGCTGAGGCCAAAGGCCACACCACACTGGCTTAAAAAATAATACGTAATCTCAAAACATGCTTAACTAAGTTATCTTCAGTGCAATTATCTGTGTGCTATTCATATACATACTGTGATTTATTTATTTTTTCTTAGAGCAATGACACCCGGAAATTGAGTTTGTGAACCCAGAACTTTCCTATGGGTTTTGGAATTGTTGTCTACTGAAGGCATCTCTCTCAAAAAAAGCAGACTAATTTCTTCCTTAGTCTTCCTTTCTGTCTTCACATTGAAATGTTTATCATACCATAAAGTAATTTAAAACTTCAAAAGAAGACTGGTAAGAAGAAATCCACAGTTTCTGGAGGGGTTCTTCCTACCATCTCCCTCTCTTTTTGGTAGGGGAAAAGTATTTTAGGACTTTATTTGCCATAAATCCTGTATTATGGTAGTCAGCATTCACAGTACTTATATTTCAACAGCAGCCAAAATTCCACTGTCTTGCCTTCTCTGCAATAGAGTTTGTTTTCCTCGTTTTTCATTTGCTCTCGTAAAACTTTCTAGTCCTTTGTTACGTACAATATGGTTGTGCTTAGTACACTCTTCCAGTGTATCTGGCATGCACGGCAATTTGATAATACAGCTAAAATAAAAAACCTTAAACTTCAAGGTCCCCACCCACACTGCTTCATAGTATATCGCAATCTTCTGGTAGCTCACTAATTACTTTGCGAGTCTTCTTAACTGCTTATGATTGTCCACCAGATCATGAAGAAAAATGACCCACTGAAATGTATGAGACAAGAGGGTGAGGAAGGACACTTTCTGGTTTTAAAAATAAGTGGATATATTTCTCTTGGATCAGTGAATACACCTCTTCGTATTTGTCACTAACAGATTAACCTATACCAAAAAGAGCTCAAAACTCTATTTTAGAGTGCATCCACTAAAGAGAATAGATGAGTGCTTGGACTTAATGGAGCCTGTCATGAAATTAGCATTAACACTAATTACGTGTAATCCCAGTCCTAAACTATGTACAGGAATTCCCAATCCTCTGAACAAAGAGATGAATGATTGCAACTCTGGCAGTATCAACATGGTGAAGTAATTCAATTTTATTTATTCTCACTACCAATTACTAGCTTCAATATACTGAAATAAAAAACGTCTGTTCTCACAGAAATTTCAAAGGTAACACATTTCTAATGATGCCCAGCATCACTACTTTGTTTTAACATAGCATCTTCTGTGTAAAGATTTGAAGAAGTTTTAGTGAAGTGAAGAAAAAAAGCCTTAAGACTTCAAATTGTAACTGAAGAGCCACTTTTCCATTTCCTACTACAGAACTGTTGGAATAGCTTTTATTTCACAAAATAAAAATCAGGAAAAAAGTCTCTGCAATTTTTTTGTCCCATTCTTTGTCTAAGTGTGAAGATGAGCCTACCTGTAGCATTTGTCCTGTGTTTTGGAACCTCTGTCAACACTTTCACCTCAGCTAGGCAAGACCACAATGCTATTTCCATGGTTACAAGTGATCACTACAGCTATTTCTTGTTTTGTTACAGCCAATATTTATAGGCACAGCCAAGATTAACAGGTACCAGAGAGTAACACAGAACAGCATGCTGCATGAAGACTTACTGTTTAATAGTTCATCCCTAGGAAAACATACAGCAACAATAAAAAAATGATACTTTGTATTTGAAACAGATGATGGACTGGATGAACTCAAACAAGGCAGAGAATAATGTAAACCTCAAGCTTTCAGTTGAAGATGAGCTTTCAAGATTTCGTCACAAAATGTTGTCTAAGGAGCTGGGGTGTGAACAGAGGAGGGCAGCAAGTGCAGTCAAGGGAAATCAAGCAAGGAGGCAGAGGCAGACAGCAGCATCGGAAGGTATGCAATGGCAACAGTGAGAGATGAAACAGGAGCTACTGCTGTAGTTCATGGACAGAGAAGCTAGAAATTTTGAAATGTTTATTACAAACAAATGCCAGAGGACTTTCATTAGGCTTCACTTTTAATAACTCAACTGCCACATTCCAGCTGTTGCCTATTCACAAAGAGCTACAGAATTAACACCTTGAAAAGCAAATCGTGCAGTCTTGCAGGCAGAAAGATGCATTTCATATACTTAAATCCTCTTTGCTTGCCCCCTCAGGCAACGAAAAAAAGGTTTCTACACAGACATTTGTAAAACACACAACTATAGATTACATGCACATAGGACTATGATCCATTTGCTTTACTTGAACCAAATTTATTACAGCACAAGAATTTTTTGTTTTAGCAATAAAGAAGAAATGCATATCTAAATACCCATAAAGAAGAAATGTAAGCAAAAAATATGCTTATTAAGCAAACAGGACATACTATATATCAAAGTCTCATCTGCTCAATAATATGGGATACATCTGGGCATTATACATCACAGCAAGGAAATCACAGACCAGTATTATTGTGATTTGCTTGCTGCTACAGTTTGTTTCCTACTTATGGTATATTATCCAATGCATGGACAGAAATTGCCACAGTATTTATTCCTTCTTCACTTAAATCAGACCTTTGAGAATTTCCTGACTGACATTTTATAGCTAACAAAGCAATCTGCCTCTCTTGTCTGGTACTCTTCTACCCAACATAATGCCAAACAGCCTACTATCTGCTTTCTAAAAATGGACTGTGTTGCAAACAGCATCCTGACAATTTAATTATTTGTCAAAGCAGTTCAGTCATTATGAAGTACATATCATAGGGTTCAGAGGTAAGGTCATCTACTTACTCACTACGCAAAGTGCATTTGCTGACACTAAAAAGCAATGATTAAAAAAAAATCTGAGACATTTCTTGGCAGACTTGACTCTAACATACCAATTCCACTACCCCTAACAGCAGTCACAGATCCCCAAGAATACTATTTCTCTTCCCATTTGTGCACTGTTTGCAATCACCATTGTTTCTCTGTGTATGTTGTTGCTCCACCTGGAGTGGAAAGGAATTTAGATTGTCTTGTCTTGCATCTCAGACAAGAGTTATCATGGGTCCAGGCCAGAATTCTGACACTGAAATAGCTTTTTTTTTCTTTTTAAAATGAGAAATTTGCCCCAAGTTCTGCTGCTTTTACAAAAGACAAAGAAGAAAGAGTCTAATGTTTAAACACAAGCATTGATATGTTTATATGTTAATTCTGGGAGGATAAATGGGACAAACATGATCAGACACATCTGTTTTTGAAAACCACTTCTTATAGTGCATCTTCTGCAGCAAAAGAAACACATTCGCTATTAGAAAATGTTTTTATATCTATTTCCAACATATATATATATAAACCCATGAATATATTATGTAGATATAGACACAGATAGATATATAGAGAGAAACTGTTGACAATTACAGGGTAAATCTGCAGTTTTATTTTGGTTCTCTAGCCCTTAAAGTGTTTCAGATCGGATATGCAAATCCATACTTATTATACAAAACATATGTCCTAGACAAATGAGGAGACCCAATCCTTTATGATATGGAATATTCTACTCCTATACTCCAGAATACATTTGCTTAATTTGTGCTGAGTCCCCACTACCATGCTAGGTAGAGAAGCCTCAAAAACTCCCTTCATTAGCACACATTCTGCAGAGGACTCACTCTCCTAAGAATTTCACTACAAAAACCTTTGTGTCTAGTTATTAATTAAACCTTTGTGTCTAGATCTTAATAGGGATGATATCTCTGCCAAGAGAGGAATCTCAACTTCTCCTGCTCTCTTAAGTTATCCTTACGTAAGTTACAGTAGCTGATACCTTGACTTTGGAACTTAAATAATCTTCAGTATTCATTCTCTGTTAGTTCTGTCTCTTAAACCCTCATGACATAGCAGATATTTGGACTTCACAATAATGTTCATTTAGTTGATGTACTGGGAAAGACCAGCACTCTAACAGTTAAATCAAAACCACCTTCTTTTCAGCTTTACCACACTCATGTAGTTGGCTTTTACTCTGTTATTTTTTGAGATTAGACCCTTTTTTAAAACGTAGAAGGTTATGGCCTTCAATAGCACAGTATTTGTCTTTTTCCTTGCTTTGAAACTCTACTGTCTGCCCTGGACAGAAATGCCCTATTATTACAATATATAATATTATTATTTCAGGGTTACCATCATCTGCCAAATCACCACAATGGTGCTGTGGTTAATTGAAGAGATGAGGACAGGAATAGGGAAGCACCTCCTTTTAGTGTGGTACCTATTGCTTCTCACTACAATAATGTCAATTTCCACAGCACCTGTCTTATTTCTAGGTACAGATAACACTCATCCACTTAGGAAAATGGGTGAAATAAGCTTTCCCAACCCAAAATATTATCTCAAGCTTAACAGAAGTTCTTTTCTTTTAGAAAGTAGTGCTTTACTAAGCAAACAATTTAGTTCATAATACATTTTAGAGAAAAGCTTCTCTATGTGCCTACTTAAGTGAAGTTAAGCAACCATATAAACATATGCACAGTAGAGTCAAGCTTACAACAATTCACAATGATTACCCCAGTTACCCCAGGGAGCACTGCTCTTCAGTCAGCTTTATTTCAGGCTGAGCTTCTAAGACGTAGCAAATCCCAGCATTACACAGCAATTCGCCCAAGTTCCAGACATCCACCTATGTAGGGAACTGTGCATCCCTGAATCATGTTGCTAGGGTTTTTTCCCCCCCTTCTGTCTCTTGAACATTTCCAGGATGCCCTGAGTGGATCTTTGAACAGAAAAATGTATTTTTTACACATTTTATATTATTATGAAGAATATTTTTATAAAAAAATAAAGGAAAAGCAAACAAAAAACCCACTCAACTTTAAAAATGTTTATATACATTATGTCACCATTCCCAGAAAGCAAAACCAAAGACAGACCAAGCAAGCTTTTGGATTAAGAGTTCACATGATACACACTATGTTTTTTTAATGCACCTCAGGCAAGGAGCATAGCACGAGAGCTTTAAGCAAAGCTTTTAAGTTTGATCCCCAGTGAGGGTACTCTTACTGTTACCCTTACTTACCTCGGTGTGGATGAGGACAACAGGCAACATGCTCCCACCACTGACAGCTATCAGGGATGAAGTCACTGTATACATGCAAAGGCTAAAAGTACACAGACCTCAGGAACCACAGGAGGACCTGTCCCCCTTCCTGAAGGAGCTCACCCAAGCATACAATCTCCAGACACAGGGAGAGAGTGGTGAGGTCCACAGCCTGAGGCTGTATGCTTCAGCGTGCTTCTCCTCACTCTTGTGTTCAGCTCCCTTTTGCCTGCTGCCTCCATACTACTTTATAATTAAGGAGAGGTGTAAATGTTCAGAAAAAGCAAAAGAAAAATAGTAGCTTTATTAGTAGGTGGAATTTAGCTTCCTAAATTTTCAAAAAGCATTTTGTTGTTGCTTTTATAAAAGTACATTTGGAGGAAAGCAGAGAAGGGAAAAGGTTTCTATCACAAGGCTAGAGGCTTTATTTGTTGGTTTTCTGTACCAATAAAATCAAATTACAGGTGTCAAGGGACATTTCTTTCAATGCTAAATACCTAATGTTAAGATGTCAATTAAAGTTTTTCTGAGGAGGAAACTTCCTAAGCAAAGCATGAATGTATTAAGAATGAGTATACCATTCCCCAGAGGACAGAATATAAAACAACCTGTCAAGTAATCAAAGATAACCAAAGAGAATGTGTTAACTCCCTGATGGTTTTTTCTGTTCGGCATCAGGTGAATGCAAGATCTTTTCACTACCTGATGGAGCCCTGTTCTATTAATTCCTTGCTTCTCTCTTTCCATGCCCCTTTTATCAGCACTAAAAAGCTTCACAAACTGGTGGCGGACACAGACACAAACTGACTGTGCATTATTTTAAGGACAACATCAACTTCTACCAGCCAGAAAAAGTTGTCAAGCACACACGCCACTTAAATAAATACAGCACAGCTATGCTTTGAAACATATAGAACTGTTAATGAAAATTAAGATGTATTCAGCACTAGAAGCCTGTAATTCTTACATGCTGGTAAGACAGAGCAATGGCATTTGGTTTGACACATCTGTGAGGATTGTTCATCCTTAATTCATAACAGAAGGCAACAGAAAAGTCGATGAATTCAAGAAACTGTTCCAAATAAAACTTTCCGTATTTTGACTGAAAATATGCAATGTGATATAAGGTACTTGCAGGACCTGAAAACAGCTACAGTCTGGAAGTCAGAATTGTATCCTACACTAATAAGACAATGCACATTTAAAACACCAACTGATCCAAATAGAAGATTACTTAGAGATATAAGTGCTTTGAATGGGGTGAGCTCTATTATACCAAGAATTCCCCTTAGTTCATTTTAAAAAAAACCAACAAAACCTCTCACCATGGACAGGAGCTGATGAAGATACTTGGGTTTATTTCCTTAAAATAAAACCCCAAATAAAAAAACAAACAAAACCCCAGCCCAAAAAATCATCAACAGGTAACCCAAGATCAACATGCTTTGTAAAATATCAGTATTAAGTTCTAACTTCTGCTCCCACTTCAACAAATTAAAGTAGAGAAAATCCGGCCTAGGAAATATAAATTACATTTTTTTTCAGGCTATGTAGACAGAATAGTATTTCTACTCTGAATCTCAACTTGTAGCAACATGTTTTTAACATAAAAAGTGCACTTTCTCTCCCCCTGAAATCACTTTTAATTAGCAATGCTTTAGAATACAACCCATAAAGAGAAGGCAAAAGCAGAAGTCTTTGTTCTAGGTGTTAAGTGACATATGTAGCCTTCCAAGTTATATCAGAGGGCTATTTAAATGTAGCCAAAGTTCATTATGACTGCTTACCTTTTTTCCTCCTGTTACAAATTGCTTGAAGTGGGATCTTACAAAATGAGGATGAACAGCAACAATCTGGGGATGGTGGGGGAAGGGGGAAAGAGAGGATTGTGGCTTAAATAAGAGTTTACATGAAGCACCACATCACTTTTTAAACTAGATAACCCTTCGTCAATTATCAAGTATTACAGTTGAGTTCTTTCTCTGAAGCAAAGCCTAGTTGTTTCAGACATTTGTTTGTTTTTCCTAGAAGAGAAGATAATTCTTCACATTATGTGCTGTATGACAAGCATGACACTGAGGGCCATGTTACACTGAATAGCTATTCTTTTGTATAGCAGGCTGCAGAATTAGGACCAAACAGAACAGGACTGCTGCGAGCAAGAGTTACCACAATTAAATCTGGTCTGGGACCTGCCTAAAGGGCACACACACCTCAGCCCTGTCAGAGGACAACACTGTGTAGCATCTTACACAGTCTCTTTGCCTTATGTGTTACATGTCAACTGTGGAGATCCAGTTGTACAAGCAGCAAAGGCCCTAGGAGGCAAGTGAGTCACACCTGGCATGTGTGAAAACTTAACTATCTCATTCCTTTTCCTGCCACTCTAAAGAGCAGCTGGAAGACCCCACGCAGCAAAATGCAAACATTTGCCCACATCACCTCTTCTCCTGCAAGAAATGTTTCTTGTTGAAAAGTATTAGATTTTCCCTAGGCCTTGTAGAGGTCCTGTTTTCAACAGCCAGGCAGACACACTTCTCTAAAGCAGAATTAAACTCAAGTTCTCCCTACAGATAGGGTACATCGGTATCACTGCCCACTGCCTTATTTTGAGGCAGGTTTAATGGATATGAACTGGTTGCATAATATTGACCTCACATTTAGCAGAACCCTAAAATTTGTATCACAAATCTACAAAGAAATATGTTAAGATGGGTAACACCTGAAACAGGACAATTTCACTTCCTTTTGTATTTGAAAAACTCAATAATACTTCTTGCGAAACCAAGATGGGCTTTCTTCCTACCTAACCAGATCAAAAGCTTTTATATTGAGATAGAAAGCTATTTTCTAGTGGCTTGAATAACATTGTAAGGAAGTGGTATTCTCCTCTCTCATTTAGATTGAATGTGACCTTTCTATTATTAAAGACAACACCACCGTAATTACCGCAATTACCGCAAAGATTAAAACAAGCACTTACTTTAATAGGACAGTCAAATGTTTCATGAAACTCTTCTGCTGAATATAATCCAAACACTTGCACCTGAAAAAGTACATTGAAAAATCGAAAGTATTTACCTAATTTACACTTAACAATTAACACCAAAAGCAAAAACCTAACAACTAGAAGATTAATTTGAATGCTAACAGTGACATCTTTTTTCTAAAGGAAAAGAAGACACAATTAACAATCCAGAGCTAACTGATATGGCTTGGTCTTTTATTGTGACGTATCTCTAATATTTGCAGCAGTACAGAAGTACTTCTATGGATCTTTTTCCTCCTTTTTTTTTTTTTGTTACAATCACAGTAAAAACTGTAAGTTCCTCTTGCTCTAAGCTGATCAAACCTGTTTAACAGATAGCAACCTAACTATGGTAAGAGCAACAGATTAACATTCAGGAGAAAATAAATTAAAAATTCTTCCTTTCTGAGAAAGAATAGTAGGATTTTTTCCCTCCACACAATACATCCAAGGGTTTACATAAGAAACTTGTGACAATAAAGCAAAACAAGCCCAAAATCCAAGTTCCATACATTTCAAGGCATCCTCCTCCCAAGTGCATACAGTGCTATTTTATTTTATTCCATGATCACTGGAAATGTCTTTCTCTGAAGATTCCTCCCTTCTCATTTATATCAATTTATCAGTACATTTAACAGTCAGCAATGGAGTTGCAACCATAGGCATTCATAATATCTATCAGATTAATCTGACTGAAGAAGTGTCAACACTGAATTTAAAAAACAAAGTTTCTACTGACAAGAGAATTAGTAGATTTTCAAAATGTTTCCTTGCCTCTAGTTCAGAACAAGTACAGAGATATCAAGTGTTTATGAAATATTATTAGACTCAGATGATATAATATAGCAGAATAAGGTCTCTCAAGATTTTTTTAAGTACAGCCCTCTTTTGTACTCATGTCTCCTCATTCAATACACAATACTCCCTTTCCTAATTCTCAGATGAGACAGTTGACAACCCAGTTCCTGCAGAACTTGGGAATAAAATGGGGCTGAAGACTTATGACCAGGAATTAGTAACTGATTTACAAACTATGGTTTCCAGGAAGAATAATAACTGGTCTGCTTTTTCATTATGTTTTTAAGAGACTTCCACCCACTGTCAGAAGTCATTGAAACAAACTCATCTGAGGAGGGATGGACACCACTGAAGGAAGGGAGAAAAAAAGAGCATCCCATGGAACAATCAGTGAGGAAATGTATCTGACAGCAAATATACTTAAGAAGGCTCTCAGACAGGCTCTCATTATTTTCTGGAATTTTTTCTGGAAAAGGTAATCCCTTCAGTAACTCTGCTCTGCATGTTCAGCATTGGACTCAAAAGTTCTGAAAGATCTTTTAACCTTATTTCTTTCTTCCCATCATGATTCCTTCAGGGGAAAAATAAAAAAAATAACAGTAACGAGAAAAGTGAAAGAGCTGAAGAATAAAGTCAGTAACTACCAGTAATGGGCCACAAAAAGTGAGGCTTAATTGCTCTAAAAGGATACATTCAGGGCACAAGAACCCCCAAAATTCCTGCAGACTGTCAAGACAGAGTAAAAATATTAAACTTCAGGGAAACTACAAGAGGAACTAAGCCATCAGCAATAAACTAGGACATCCTTAGAGTGGCTCAAAGTCCAGCAGTCTCAGTGAAGTTAAAAACATCTCAAACCATCTCATTTTCCTTTCAAGCTTGTCTCCTGGATACATCTTCTAAGCAGCATTATCAGCTCAATCCATTACTCATTAGTGAATATGCTGCCTCTAACAACATACTTTAAAAATACTTCTGCATGCACTGTGTAGGGCTCAGTTACTGCTCCAAAGGATTAGAAAAATCAATATTTGGAGACTGTGAGATGTATCACAAAGCTGTGATTATGTAAGCCAGCCAAAGGGTTGTATTTGAATTGGACCTGGCTGTAAGCCTAGAAAACCTTTGGGCTGATGTCTAGAGGATTTTGCTTTCTGGGTTTTTGTTTTCATCAGTTGGCACATCACATTCAATACAACAGCCTACACAAAGTAAGAAACAGAGGACAGATAAAAATAAGACAGAAAAAAGAGAGGAGAAAAAAAACCCAAAATACATGGTTAAAACATAACACTGCAAATTCTGTGAAAGCAGAATCCTCAAAAATTACAAAACAGCTCTCTCAAAGTAAAAGTAATTAATCAAAATTAGCAGCAGCGCCTTCAACTTTTTCCTAATATATCACTGAATATGGCAATATGATATTTCTTACAGAGTATGCCAACAAAATGGAGCGAGCTAAGAGAAATAAACTCTGCAAAAAATACATGTTATCATGTTTACTCTAAGGACATCATCTAACAGTTTATTACTTCTTAATGTCTCATATTCTTCAGAATAAAAGGGATTCTTTTGCCATTACAAACCTATATTGGATTTATCTGTTTCTACGTTCCATGCCCACTCTGTTCACGATGCTCTTAGGCAGCTGGCAAACGGATTTTACGATTCCGCTACATTTTGGTTGTCCTGCCTGATTTTAAATATCCAGAACCCACCACTCCAGTGCATCCAGACTTAGCTGCTTCTTTGCTTCCACACGTGGAAGAAGTAACTAACCTTCAGTGAACAAAGGGCAGGAAAACAAGTCACATTTCTTGAAAAATTATCAATGTAATACTTCATAGATATTCTTACTACATCAATGTTGTTACGGGCATTAGAGATGACACTAAAACATGCAAGCACATGGGTTTTCAATATAATTTATATTTCCTCGTATAAAAAAAGTTACAAGCCAGAATAAGGGTGCCAATTACACTGTTCTTATGTAATGACATAGGAGCTTTAGCAAAATTGTGAGTTGAATCCAGGGTTTTCAAGATAGCGTATAATTAACTACATACAAAACTAACACGAAAAGCTAATCTAAAAATCTCCACAATTCCGAAGATGCAAGCTTGCTTCCTGTTCTATTTATTTGAGCACCAAAATTCTCTTATGACCTAACATTTCAATACTCAGCAGACTAGAGGGCTGTTGTTGGTTATGATTTTTACACTTTTCCATGCAAGTGGTGGCCAGCTGCAGCTGAGTTCATTAGAAAGGAAGGTTTTCAAAGAACCAAATGTGCAGTACAAAAAAGCTGCAAGCAGGTCCCGAAGCATTTGCTGGACATGTATGACATACATGTGACAGGTTTTGACATTAGGTCTGGATGTTGACTGCCAAGAACAGGGCTAGAAAATTGTACTGTGCTTCTGTGCTCTCCCCCCAGTCCATATAGCTAGATCAAATCTAGCTTAAGAGTCAAACAAAAAAAAAAAGTAGTAAAATAAAATATATCAGCCAGCAGAACAGATATGACGAGGAGCTCTCATCACAAGGCCTTCCCAAAAGAAAATAAATGTTTTCCATCTCTATCTTACTGGACCCACTTTCATATGTGAAAATGCACTCTACTTATTGCAAAAGAGAACATATCTTCAGTAATTGGTAGAATATACTTGCAGCTGACTCAGAATTCCCAGGCCTCTTCATTACATCTGCTTTTTTGTTTAAAACTGATTTAAGAAAACTAAACTGTTTTATGGGTTTTTCCCCCTTGTTTTTTTTTTTTTTTTTTAAAGGATTTCACCACTTTTACGTATTTAATCAAGTTAATAAAGACTTTGTAGCTACTTGTTCAAGTATTTTAACTTCTTACAATATCAACACTCCCACTGTAGTAAGGAAAGAGCTACAAGGAATGAAAGTTATGACCAGAACCTAGAAGTTTTACATTATCTGGCCAGGAATCTGCCATTTTCTTATACAGTAGCACAACATACAAGAATATATTTTAATCAGTTTTAGGGGTAGATTATTTCACAGACACGAGCCTTTCTGGATCATGGGGAAAATCTAACTTCTATAATACCCAGATCTTTCATATCTCCAGATGAGTTTTTCACAAGCGTAGAATATGGTGAACATCAATATCCCTGGACTCTATGAATGCAAATATGCTGAATATTGCACCTGTGATATAGTATGTAGTGTCACACACTGGATCCACAATAGCTGTTCACTAAATGAAGACAGAGTCACCATTTAAAGTACCGAAGTCTTTTCAAATACAGCCACACCAGAGTAGGGATTATGTTCTTTTTCAGTATTTCTGAAATTAAATAAGTATATTTAATATTGACTTAGTATACAAAAAAACGTGTATGGCTTGCAGTCTCAATGCAGCATCAGTATTTTGAGTCAGTAACCCACAGTCACATCTGAAGAGCCCTTACAGCAACAGCAAGTGCTTGCTCCCCAACACCATAGAAAAACCTAAACCAACAATGCTAGCACAACATTTTTATTAGCTTGCACAATTACTGATCCTTGCCTTATCTTGCTTAGACAAATAGGATACTTCTGTAGTGTTTCACACAAGATATAAAATTCTACAAACACTTTGATAGGCACTAGTATCCCAATTACTGTGTCAAGATACTGACATCAAGATACCTCTCAGAAATAAAAGGCCTGGATACACAAACTGGCTGCGTGCCTGTTGGGGGGAAAAAAAACCTTATTTGGAATGAAAAAACCCAAATGCAAACAGTCTAAAGGGGTTGTTTCCCCATTTTTCCTACTGCAAAATCCAGCTGTATTTTAATTTAAAAAACTTCCACTGAATGCAACATTAGGATTACCAACAATCCTCCTTGCCCACGTCTACTCTGTAAGAAATGTTCTCCTGAGTAAGTTGGATATTGAGAAATTATTTAAATTATTTTTAATGCACTGCATTTCTATATGGGTGTTATATTAAAAAAGAAGCTTAAATACACTCTGTACATTAGAATTTTATCATTGCAAACCAACATTAGAAAATACTGTCATCGACTGAAAAAACAAAAAGACATTCTTATAACTGGAAAATCAATCATAAAAACCACTAAATGTCACAGCTCAACATTCCAGAGAAGCACTGATAATTGTTAGTTATACACTACACAAATGATATATGTCCTCAGTCAAGGAAGTAGGTGTCAGTTTTTTAGGAAACTGTACATATCTTGATTTTACATTTATTTAATGTGGCTGTTGTAAGACACTTTATTCTTCTGATAAACTATGACTGTTTATCAAAAGATTCTGTAATTCATAAGAAACATTCATAAAGTGTGTGAAAATGAAAACCACCAGCCCACAGAAATCATGTCCTCAAAATCCAATTTTGTGGATTTATAGCAGAAAGGCATTAAACTACTGTCTTGCAGAACAGCAGAGTAGTCACTGAAGTATAACTGGTACAGCAGTAATGATTAAGTTGACACATCCTCCTGTCACAGCTGTTAATCAGCCTAATAGCCGCTACATTATTGACATTCTTGTAATTACTTTTCCTACAGCATATTTGTGCAAAATATATTTGACTTTAATTTTGAGTTTTCAAAGGTGAGTTCAGTTCTCAAAATGTATGATCAAAATAGTGGTGCTAAACGCAGGAAACAACTTCACAGGTTATCACAATTATCCTAGTAGAATACTAGGACTACCTGCTACATCAGCAAACATATAAATGGATTTGTTATACCTTGCCATCTTCTGAGCAAACACCCATGTGTTCTCCACTTTCATCCAGGCTGATCTGATTTATCTTCACTGGGCTCTAGAGAAAAAAAATAAATAAAAAATACTTTTAAAGTTGCATCACCAATGACATGCTTTAACATTCCTTGCACTTTGAAAAATTTCCATGTTAATAGCTGAGTAATGTTTAGCTGCATGAATCAAAAAATCCTCACAGAACAGGCATTTCTGTGAAAAAGCCAAAAGACAGCCTTCTTTCCAGCCTTTTGCTCAACTCCAAAATTTTTACTTTCTTTTTGCAGTTACCTGCCTCAGGGCTCTGGAACTCTCATGAAGTGGCAGCCTTCCAGACCTTAAGCATCTGTGCCTGTGCACCACAGATATTGAACCCTGCTATCAAAACTTTGGATAAAATATGGTGATCGCACAGGTATCAGGGCAACTGAAAACTTTCCTAGTTTAGTCTAGGCCGGTAATTATTTCTTTCTTCAAATTCCTTCTCTTACTTTCATTTTTGGTTCTAATACTGTTCTCAGAGGTGAGTATTAGAAGGATTGAAGTGCAACATAGGTTTACTCGTTCTTAGACAAATACGGAGAAAAGCCTGAAAACTGCCCCAATTTAATAAATTTTCCCTTTGATATCCAAATATATTTCTGGCTCTAACCCACAGGGTTAGACAACATCTGCTACTGTTTACTTAGCTTAAACAACTATTCATACCTGAGGTATGGAGGACTAACTTTTAACATCATTTGGATAACCTGATGCATATCCTCTTGCATACATAACCCAAACTAATTATATTCAAGTACCAAGAAACTTCTTATGTATCATGATCCTGATTTCACCCTCCGTAACAAATAGCTCATCATTTCAAGAATCACTGAAGGATCTTCACACAGTTAAGTCTCTCACACTTTTAAGAACAACTTTTCTTATTCTCATAAAATATTGAATGGATTGAACCACAACTTAGATCACTTCTGAGTATGATTAAAGAAATCCATCATATATTTGTGTAAAAATAAAGTGTCACTGGAAGTTGTGGGATCACATTAGATGTTACACAACTGTGTCTGAAGTATCACAGGTTCTTATATATGCTAAGGCAGTTGGAATTGCATTAAAAGCACATAGTATATAAAAACACACTGTTCACATGGGCTACCTACAGGAGATAACCTGAGGTCTCCTCACACCCCTTGGGAAGTTTTTCCCCCCATAATCTTTCAGACACACAATAAACTCCCACTCAGAGAAAGGAAGCTTTCTTCTCATCCACTTTGAAAATAATATATGCCCAAATCGTATTTTCTAGAAGCTTCTTTATAATCAAGGTTGAACAACTGAACACTGCACTGCTATAGTTGCCTGATAAGCTGGGAAAATTACACTGCCCTTTTGCTTTCCTGCTTTCTTGTGTGTGGAATACATAATTCTTGGTCTCACCACAAAATGGCACCTGGAAATATTACAATTACTGCCCTCACAAAGTGGTCTTTCCACTGTGTGCTGCTTGCAAAGTTCACTGGGAATTTAAACCAATAGTCCTTGACTTATGTGCTCCAGAAGAATTTGCATTTACCACAGACTGCTTATGCTGAGTTACTACATTTCAAGATCAGACACAAGTGCACGGTTAGCAGCGCAGGCAACTGGTGCACATTCCACAGCTGTGTTCCTCCTGTCACATTTAGGCGGGGTATCAGCAGAGGAGTAAAGCTCAAGCCTATCAACCCGACTGTGTGGCAAACATCCTTGTAAAAGCTCTATTGTCAGATATTACACACAGAATTGGCTAATTCCAAGATCGGAAGATGCTGAGTAAGGCAAGATGTATCAGTCATCAGTCCTACTTTCTAGAAGCTTCATAACCAGCATGTACTTTTATTCCTGCCTTGCCTTGAAAAATGCCTTTCTAAATTTCTGTTTTGCTCATCAAGGTGCAAAAGAAGACTTTGCCTCTGTCTAGGAGTGGGCATGGGAAAAAAACCAGTATATCTGCACCATTCTCTCTACAACCAGGAGCACCTCTGGCCCTCTGAGAGGACAAGCATAGAAAGCTTAACTGAGTTTACCATGGAAGCGGCATGGGTTTTTTCTTGTTCTGGGCTGCATCTAAGTTGCCATTGCCACAACTTTCTGTCTAAGTTTCTTATTTGTTACTTTGCAACTGCAAAGACAAAATGTCTGTCTTCAATAGTCCTGTCTTGGCACAGGGTCATACACTAAGGTACAGTGTTCAGCTGGTCATGTTCTTCTCATTACTCCAGCACCTATATCCACCATCAATATGACATTACAGCAACACAGATCTGGCTGCAATCCAGTGTGATGGGCCTTGTTAGAGACACTACTGCAACGAAACCCAAGACAAAAAGACACAAAACGGGACATACTAGAAGAGCTGATGGCTCAATACTACAGTCCACA
Organism: Drymodes brunneopygia; assembly: GCA_013400955.1. Lineage (NCBI taxonomy): Eukaryota > Metazoa > Chordata > Aves > Passeriformes > Petroicidae > Drymodes > Drymodes brunneopygia. Next base: position 64,968 of record VZTZ01013628.1, read on the forward strand.
CTGTTCCTATTTTCCTGTCCAATGGCTTTGATAAAGTTTGACTCTGAAAAAATGAAGTGTAGAAAGTAGGCAAACTGGACTGTGTAAGCTATCTTCACATAAAAGTTGTAGACAAGGATCAGGATGACGGAATTTATCTGTTGTGCTGTGGTTTGAAAGCCATATGGCAATACTTCCAAGATAATGTGTGTTTGTACTCAGGTAATTAACAGTATCCAGCAAGATTGAACCTCTCCTGCAGGATACTAAGGATAACAGGAAAGGCTTCTACAGGTATGTGGCAAGCCAAAGGAAGACTAGGGATAATATGGGCCCTATCTGGAAGAAAATGGGAGACATGGCTACCCTGGACAAAGAGAAGGCTGGGGTTCTCAATGACTTCTGTGCCTCTGTATTCAACAGCAAGTGCTCCAGCCACACCACCTAAGTCAAGAAAGGCAGATGCAGGGACTGGGAGGATGAAGATCCTGAGCCCTCTGCAGGAGAAGACCAGGTTTGAGACCATCTAAGGAACCTGAATGTGCACAAGTCCATGGGACCCAATGAGGTTCAGCCATTGGTCCTGAGGGAGCTGGCAGATAAAGTTCCTGAGCCACTATCCATCACTTTTGAAAAATTGTGTCAGTCAGGTGAAGTCCTTGATGACCGGAAAGAGGGAAATATAATCCCCATTTTTAAAAAGGGGAAAGTGGAAGACACAGGGAACTACAGACCAGTCAGTTTCACCTCTGTGCCAGGCAAGGTCAGGGAGCAGATTCTACTGGAAACTCCGCTAAGGTACCTGCCTAACAACCAGGTGATTGGTAACAGCCAAAATGGTTTTACAAGCAGAAAATAATGCCTAACAAATTTGGTGATCTTCTATGACAGGGCTACAGTGTTGGTGGACAGGGGCAGAGCAACTGACATTGTCTACCCGGGCTAAATGCAAAATGTTTCACATTCCTGCATGACATCCTTGTCTCCAGATTGCAGAGACAGGGATTTGATGGATGGACCACTTGGTGGATAAAGAACTGGCTGGATGGCCATATACACAGAGTTTTGGTCAATGGCTCATTGTCCATGTGGAGAACAGTGATGAGTGGTGTCCCTCAGGGGTCCATACTGAGGCTGACACTGTTCAACATCTTTGCTGGTGACATGGACAGCAGGAGCAAGTACACCCTCAGCAAGTGCACTGATGACACCAGGCTGTGTGGCGCAGTTGACACAACGGAGGGACCATCCAGAGGGACCTCAACAGGCTTGAGATGTGGACTGAAGCAAACCTCAGGAAGTTCAACAAAGCAAAGTGCAAGCTCCTACACCTGGGTCACCGCAAACCCAGACATACCAATGGGTTGGGCAGAGAAGTGATTGAGACCAGCAATACCAAGAAAGACCTTGGGGGACAGGTGATGAAAAACTTCACATGAGCCAGCTGCATGCGCTCACTGCCCAGAAAGCCAATCGAATCCTGGGCTGCATCACAAGGACAGTAGCCAGCAGGCCAAAGGAGGTGATTCTGCCCCTCTACTCTGCTCACAGGAGATCCCACCTGGAGTACTGTGCACAGTTCTGGTGTCCCCAACAAAAGGAGGACATGAAACTGTTGGAGCAAGTCCAGAGGAGGGCCATGAAGTTTGAAAGAGGATTGGAGCACCTCCTTTATGAAGACAGGCTGAGAAAGCTGAGGTTGTTCAGCCTGGAGAAGGTTGCATGGAGACATCATGGCAAACTTCCAGTGCCTGAAATGGACCTACAAGGAAGCTGGAGAGGGACTCCTTATCAGGAACTGCAATGACAGGACAAGGAGTAATGAGTACAAATTGAAAAAGGGAAGATTTAGATTAGACATTAGGAAGAAATAATATACTGTGACTGTCGTGAGACACTGAACAGGTTGCCCAGAGAGGCTGTGGATAGCCCAACTCTGACAGCATTCAAAGACAGGCTGAATAAGGCCTTGAGCAACTTAGTCTAGGGGGAGGTATCCCTGCCCACGGCAGAAGGGATTAGGACTATGTTCTAATGTAATCTTTACATTCTAACCACTTAACATTCTGTGAATCTAAGATTCTAGAATGTTGCCAGTGGCAAAAAAAGTGATTCCAGAGTATTTGCACTTTTCCCACATTCAAAATAGTGCACAATACTTCCAGACTTCTTGTATTAATAAACAGGAATTTGATGTTACAGTATTTCATAACAGCATATTTAACTAGCAATTTGTTACAAGTGTTCTGCATACCCAACACCTCCATCAGTTGCTATTAACTTTTTCTTTCTCCTGTTATTTTTTTCCTTTTTGTCTGCACCATACACAGATGACAATCTGGGAAAATAACTAAATTCAACTAAAAGAGATCCGCTCATTTACACAAACCTTCTGCTAAGTTTTAACAGGAAATGACATACACAAGGCAAAGCAAACACGGAGTAAATTTTTTTCATTACTCCAGTCAAACTAACACATTGACTATTAGCGTGTTCACTGACTTTACAAGTCAGAACTATTTTTGGAGCTCAGAAAGTGATGACAGATCATGAGCAGCCCAGGCTGAGTATTACATGCATTTTAAAATAAAGTTTCAGGAAGAACTGCTAATGTCAGAATCTTCTTGTTTGGAGTTAAATAACAATCAAGCCTATGATTTCCAGAGCTGTGTTCCACTGGAAAGCTGTTTGAGAATTAAGATCTCAGACTACCCAGGAAAACAGAAAGAAAAGACCACACATAAAATTGGCACATATATTATCTAAACCAAAGTGTTTCTTCTAGAATCAGCTCCAATTCTTCTTTTCCTAACCATTATTTGTTTAAATATACTTCTGTGCCAGTCAGCAAAGCTACTTACCATTTCAAATTTATTTGCATTTACATTCTACCAATACCCTGTGGATAATTTTGATATTTCAGAAAGAAGGAACACGAATAATATTGTATGTCACTCCCTCTCACCCTGCTTTTATTTTTTGTTTTTTTTATTAAATGTTTTAACTCAGTTGCAACTGCCTTTCCCTTGTATTTTTTTAAAGCTTTTTCCAGCTAACCCACTGAAGAGTTAATTCGCCTTACAAAAGGAAACAGGCTTCGGATTTTACAGTAAAGGAATAAATGTCCCTACTGCAAGATCTACCTTTACATGTCTACAAAAGATGAATCACTCAAGGACAGAGAAGATGCAAGTCTTCTCTAGTCACTAACTCATCATAATTTGAAGGACTGATTATTTAATACAGTTGGAACCATGATATGCACTGGGGTTTGGTCAGTTGACTGTTTTAAAGGTATTTTAAATGGGTGTTGGAAGAAACCTGTAACATGTACAAGAATCTAAAATTTAGAACATATAATCCACGTAAATATCACTCAGTTAAGAGATGATCTAATCTTAAACCTCATGTCATAAAACCAGTGGCAGCTGTATATAAAATGTTGAAAAAAATACTATTTATTAGTTTATTAGTACTACATTGCATAATCTTTTATTTTTACCTAATCAGGACCCCTAGCATTAGGCCAATCAAGTAAAAACACATGACTACTTTGTGATCAGAATGATACTTCCAGTACTGTATAAGTGATAATAATACACATTGCATTTCTAAAGCAACATAATTCAAATCTGGTAATAAGGCAGATCCTATTAGTTAGGAATGGAAATACACTTAAATTATTTACCTGGAAACAGCTTCAGAATTTCATACACTGTTGAAGTACCAGCAAAGAAGGAAGAAATACCTTCTGCTGAATTTCCATTAGCTGTAGTTTTCCTTCTGATGGAGACATGCTTGGAATTCTGGACAACGTAAGTGAGTTTGACTGTTCAAAATCAATAATGTCAAGCTGACACTATAGAACTAAAAAAAAGTTACCTTAATGGACAAAAGAGAAGTTTAGGGAGCCGGAGAGAAAGCTAGCAGACATCTTGCATATAAAGATCTAAATGCAGACTTTTGCAAAATCCTAAATTTAAAGGAAAGGAAAATCAAACATCTAGCAGCAAATGTACCTCATGTGATAATCAATTACCTAATGTAAAATGCTTGAAATAAATGCCCTTACTATGGATTAAGCCAGCTCTTCAATTAGGAGTAAATTCATAGCCACTCAGAAAGCTTCTTTTATTTGTGTTCTTTGTGGCAACTCCTTCTCCCCTGACACTCATCATCAACCCACTTTATACAATCAGTCCCCCAATGGTGAACCTGAGAAATCAATCTGCTAATGTATAATTTGTAAAGCTCCCCTGACTAACAAATGGATAATTGATTCTTTCACAAATGCTGCATCCCAATGGATATGAAGTGGATGAACATGAAACATAAGACTAGATTTCTCTCCAATTCTGTGAGAAATGCAATATGTACAAGCCAGGAATCTAAACATTTCAATAGCGTCTGTGACTTCATGCCTTTTAGCCATGGTTTGCAGGCAAGCCACATGCACATTAGAGTGTGTAAAGTAAAGTAGTGCTCAATCATACGTAGAGCAAAGCTCATTTTACTTCAAGAGGTTACTTCCATCACTTCTACAACCCCCTTAATCAGTGCTTTCATCTACTCTTTTAAAAGAATTTTCAGAAACTTTTCCTACATTAATTTAAACATTATTATTTAGCTGTAACAAGTCAATTTAGCTTTGATTTGTCTCAACATTGACTGTCAGAGGCACACAGGGGAGGGGCTGCACTTGTGCCACGTGCAGGAGGCAACAAGAAGCCTTATCTCTGGGAGGACTTCACCTGGCAACACCTCCCATGGGCCAGTCAGTAGGAGACACTAGACTGCCATGGAAGATGGGACTGGGCCAGTGGTCTCCTGCCAGCAGGCAGACTTTGGGAAGAGTCAGAGCGCATAAAAAGTAACTGCACCCCAAACTCTGAGCAGCTTTGGAGACTGTGCTTTTTGCTTTGGGGGGCTTTTCAGTTTTATGCTGTTTGTGGCTTTCTGGGGACTTGTCTTTTGGCCGGGGGCTTTTGAGACTTGCTTTTTAGCTTCAGCTTCAGCCTGCTGAAGTTCATTTTCTCCTTTGCCCTGGCCCCAGCCTGCCTTTTGGCTCTCCTGCCCTCACTGGCTCTTGCTCACCCTCACACCTGTCCTGCCTTCCTGTGTCCCTGACCGCCACCCTGCCGCTTCGCACCCACATCCTTGCCTGAGCTAGTTGTGCTCAACCCTGGTGCTCCGATCCAGCCCAGCTCTGTGATCCTCGCCGCGAGCCTGTCCAGTGTCCTGGACGTCCAGTCAGAGCACCTACTCACAGCATGTCTGGTGCCATCATCGCGGGAGCCACACCTGTGAAGCCTCTTCGAAAGCCACGTGGGCTCCTTAAGAGCCAGCCTGCCCACAGGCAGGCGGTGTGCCACCACCCATTGCCTGCACAACGACAGGACTTCTCTGACTCCCAGGTGGTAGCATCCTCTTTTCCTGTCTCCTCTCCCTCTCGCTCTCCTCTCCCATTCATCTTCCATTTTTCTTCCTTCTTTCCCGTCTCTTCTAGCCTTCTTTCGTTTGGACACCTCCTTTTTATTTTTTTTTTTTGTTACCAATAAACAGTTCTCAGATACAATGTTTGCCTTGATTGGCTTAATTTAGTAGAACAATGTTTGCCTTGATTGGCTTAATTTAGTTCCTGACCATCCATTTCTAAAAGAGCTCCTGGCAGTTTCCCTTAGGGGAACGTGACACTGGGCATACACACACACACACACATACCAAAAGAAGACAAACACCTAAGCGTCTTTTCTGCTACATGAATATCAGTCTGGATCTGCATAATGATTATGAAGCTGGTCACCATACTAAGGCAAATTGTATGTACACAGCTGCATTGTAATAAAAAAATTGTCTCCTAAAAGTGCCTGTTTTTAATTTATTCATATTTCATCTGCATGCTATTCACATAAACAAGCATGTAAAGCTCCAATGTACAGCAATATAATGACTCCACCCATGGTTTTATATGTTAGCCTACTGGAGTATGGACCACCATATTTATGTTTGTATTATTTCCACCATGGTGGAGATATCCAAGAGTAAAATACTGATTTGCAAACAGAAACCATCTCAGTTGTTGTCATAACTGCTAAGATATAAAACACAAGCCTTGCTCTATGTAGGATGAGAAACTTGTTTTGAAAAGCATCCCAAATCCTCAGCAACAGCTAAGCACAAGTGTAATTACATATTGTGTGTCCCATCTGTTTTGACTTCAAAACACTCATACCCAGAGATCTCTTGTACTGAGGAACTATGTTTAAAAACAAACTGAACCCATGCACTTTTCTTGCCCCAAATGCTGCAGTGTCACACTGACTTACATGTGTTTTGCATAGAATTTTATTGATACAATACAGGCAAAAGCAACTCAAAACCCAAATTCTGATGCTGTACCATGATTTACCTGTAAAAGGACAGAAGCACACATACAACAGCTACATGTTTACACATAGCTGAGAAACAAAGCACAATAAGACAAAGGTCTAAACTGAAAAGGCAGCTGTAGAAGTTGCAGAAAAAGATGTTCACCACTGCCTGCAACGAAGTAGCATACTCTGAATTCACAACCTGAAGTTTCATTTGCTGAAAATTTACTAATAGCCACACCAAAGAGGTTTAGTCCAACAATACTAGCAGTGAAATTCTGGTAAGAATTCTTGCTCCATTGCATTTCATGTAACACTCTTGAATCTCTCATTCTCCAAACAAAAAATGGGAGATTACGTTGGTTAGAAGAAAAGCAAGGGGGAAAAGCTTTGGGAGAGTGACAAGGTCTGGGACACAGAACAATAACAACATTAACTTTTATTTTGTCTGCAGCAAGGCAGACCTTACCTGCAAAAAACAAAGATCTCAAAAGCTTGTCTAAAACTAAGGGAATATGAGGACAAGAAATCTCTCATATATAGTCTAAGACAGTGAGAAATAATGCCTTCAGTGATTTCAGTATTTTCCACATCAGTGAAACCCTTAACCTTGTTTGTCAACTACAGCGACTAAGAAAAAAAAAATCCAAGGAAAAAAATTATTAACAAGGGATCGCCCTAAATTTCTAGTAGTTACTAGATCATCAGAATGCTTGTTTAGGAATGATGGAGCTATTACCAAAACCAAATCTATACTGAAAGCCTAGACTACTTCCTAGCAGAACTGAACTGTTAGCTAACTCCTGACGGATCCAAAGAAAAATATCTTTACTATTAAAACACTGGTGTGTAAGGAGATATCCTCCTGGGAACTCTGCACCAAAGTAAGCAAACTACTGCCATTTCCTTCTCTCCCCAGGTCCCCTTTGCCATCCTCTGTATAATTGTAGGGCTCTTCAACAACGTTATGTCCTAAGTCTTCCTCTATTTCTTTGTTGCTATCTGTGCATTAAAGCCATCTGAGAATACGAAGCAATCTTCCCCATCACAAATCCATGGGGAAGGCTGAAGCACAGGGGGAGGGCTGAGGAAAGTCTGCTGGTGATAGATATACCTTCCTTGGAAAACCCAACACCCCCTGGGGAGAGAGACTATTCAAGACAACGCAGAGGTTCACCTCACCAATTTCTGTAACTGCTTTCTCTTCCGAATAGTTTACCAAACACAATGAACTTGTGAGAATTCATCTTTAAATATAAACTTTCAAGAAAGGCTATTGAATTATTAAAACAGGCTTTGAAGAACAATCCTCAAAACCTATCTAAAACTCTGAGGATGTAACTTTAAGGGGCACTTCTACTGCTTGTTTCTAACAGAATACCACCACCACTGTCAATAATGTATTTAACAGAATTTTGTAGAATTCCATCCTTGAAGTGGAAAGTATGAGATTTTACTCCATTTCTTTATGAGCCGCATGTCAGAAACACAAAAAGGCCAAGCGAAAGTTCTTGTCAGGAGAGGTTTTCTTTGTAGAGATTACTTAATTGGTGCTTCCACCAAACAACTTTTAAAGAAGCAAAGGGGCTGTTGACTATTCTGCTCAGGGCTCATGCACTGTTGTGCCAACATCATTTCCAGGAAGGTTTTCTGAACAGCCATGATGCTAATCTCACTCTCTGACCTAACACAAGATAGAGGACATCACCCCTAGAGCCTAGAAACCCTCTTTCTCCACACATTCCACACAGGGCCATTATTTTCTTCACAGTTCTCTTTTTTCTATAAGCTCCTGCAATGAAAAACTGCAGTAAGTACTTTTTCTAGTTATTTCAGCTTGTCAACCACTTTGCTACAGACAATGATCCAAACCCAATGGCTACTGAAATCACTGAAAAGATCTCCACTGATGGAATCAGACAGATGCAGAAATATTGTAAGGGAATGAATTCCCTTTTCTGGCTGAAAACAACATAGAGTAGTCATATTCCTGGCATAGTTAAATATTACAGTGGGTGATCAATGTTCAAGTTCAGTCAACATCTAAAACTACAGTGTAATTTTCCATGTAAACTTTCAATTAACACTGATATAGACTGGCATAAGTCAGACTTATATGCAATAACACATTTTCTGATTACTGAAAGCATTGTATTCTCTTTGGACTTCAACTCTGGAACCTTCTTTATTTGCAATAATAAACATCTGGGAAAGTCTCACAAGTCCACCAGAGATACTCAGCAACAGTCAATGTTGGATGTCTGATTTTTGACAAGATTCTAAAAACATATGCAAATGAAAAAGATGGAGGGAGATAGAGAGTACTCACACAAGTAGAAACTGTGCGTTATGAACTGCACTGTAACTTGATGTAAGCAGTTTATTGTATGCCATATCCTCATTGTGACAGTACAATAGGGAAAGCTAAATATGAAGATGAATTGAACCTGTGCAAGTTCCTCAATGTATTTACATACAAAGAGACTCTACTTCAATACCAGTGAAGTGTAGATTTCATTGCATAACATAAACTTAAAATAAAGTAGATTAAAAAAAAAATTCATTCACTCCCTCTTTACACTGCTCACATTAAAAAGGTCCTACCCATAAAACTGCCAAGACCTTCAACAACTAGACTTCAATTAGCAGCCAGCTTAGGATTACAGTAGTGAACCTTCCAACACCAAAATACCATTTTCTGACATTTCTTATACTTTTATTTCTCTGTGTCAGAGGACACAGAGTGAAACTAACTTCTTCAGCAGCACCACAGTGGAGATGGCCAGCTTGTCAGTAGATACTTTTCTCAGCAGCCACTCTGAGGGTATTAACACGAGACACGGGTGAAATCTGGACTGTACATGTTTCCATCATGACTGCAATAAAGCGCTATACACATGGACATGTCTTTTAAAACAAATAAGTCACATCCTTCAGAAAAGGATCTTTATTAGAATTTTAAAATTCTTTATCAATAATATCTTCCCCCATAGGAAAAACTAACTGGTTTGCCTTCATGTTTTGCTCATCATATTAAGCCCTTGCTATGTCATTATCTATTTCTAATAGTGCTGTGTTTTTACTGTTAATGGAAACAAAGGGCTGTAGCTCTATCATTAATGTCAACTAGTATAAGAAACATCTCCCTTCAGAACTCAGTCTTTCTAACTAGGAAAACATTTTCTAATGTAAATAATATTTTATTAATGCCTGAACTCTTAATAATTCTGACAGGCAAACTACTGTTATTCTATATATGCACATAAGTGCCTGCATTCCCTATGGACAAAAATGCCATCCAGGTATAATACCATTTGAAAGGAAGACAGCCCTAGGAATCAGCAATACACTAGCTTCTTACAATCAAACCTCTCCAAATCTTCCCTATGCTTTTAAGTGTTATTAGGTTTTAAAAAACGCACATCTGAGTTACCAGCTTTCTGTGAAAATACATAATCAGTGCTACCCGAAACTAGCTGTTTCATTAATGCCAATAAAACAACTCTAGAGCAATTTGGCACAGTGGTCCACTTTCTAAATAGCATGAGATGTGATACACATTCAAACAGGAAATGTTACTAGACCTGGATGGTGAAAGAGCTAGAAGGAAAAAAAAATTGTTTTCATGATTTTGATGTATGTCAATAATATCACAAATAATTTTGTTCAAAACTGTTTGAAAGTGACACATGTAAATTCACTTAGCAGGATTACAGTAAAGTCCTCTATTTGATCCTCCACAAAAAGAAGAGGCAACAAGGTCCGGTTGCTGGAAACTTTGTCCGTTCACTGGTCAACAAAGTTGGATTAAATACTACAGTAGTAGTCCTTAATGTTCTTCATGTTCAGCATTCTCCCATTTTGAAATATCTCCCCCCTAGAATATTCAATGCTTCAATTTTTTTTGAAAAAACATGCAGAATATGACAGCACCCTACCAAGTCAAGAGGAAGTGAACTATTTTCTGTGTCTTCTTTCTATGCTTGTGACAGAACAGCATGCACAGTCCCTTACCTCATTAAAAGGTGATATAACAGATTTCTACTGAAATCAGTGACATTAAAGAAGGCTGCTAAGGTACCTTAAATGTAATACATTTAGAGTTGGTCATGAAATGCAACTGACAAACAACAGGATACCCATGTTGAAGAAAAGTGATTAATACTGGAGAACAAAAAAGGAGACCTCTTCCTATGCCTCTATATTAAAAAAAATAAGGAAAACAATATGCATTTAAAGGGTAATTAAGTTGTAGAAGGACCATTTGGTCTAAAGATGGGGCTGTAATCCTTCTCAAAAAAGGTACATGGCCAACATAGTTGCTAGTCAAGAGTTCAAAAGAGAAGGCAGAAACAATTGCTATTCCAGAATCAGCTGATAAATTACATAGGTTTTATACTTAAATTGAAGTGAATTTGATCTACAGCATACATGTTACTGTTTGCACACATCTGACTTGTATGAGCTAACAACATTCAAGAAATAAATGACTGGACCATACAAGACTTTCTGTAGCTGAACTTATACCTCCAGATAAACTTTTTACATTATTCTGCACTAAGCTACAGTTATTCAAACTACAAGCTTGAAAGAATAATTGAATGAAACGGTCACACTTGCCTCAGTTTTGAGCTATAAAAATTAATCATAAGTGATTCTAAAATGGTTTAGAACTCACACATTTCATCCATACTCCAAGCAACATTTCTATTCATAACAAATGCCTTCCACATCCCTTTGATCTTTTTGGTTAACTAAAAACTTAAGCAATAATCCTTCCGGAGGAAAGTCAGATAAAACAGTACAAAGACTATATGCAAAACATACAAGACGTTGTTTTTTTATTTCAGTTTTGTCAGACAAGAAACTTTTCTAGATCTATGGAATAATGGTCATGACACCGCAATTTCTACCAGTCTAGGTAAGATATCACAGGTACACCATGATTCCTGCCAAAGATGGTTTCAAATCTTCAAGAGCTCCACAACTCCCATGGGAAACAGTCCAGGACACATGCAACCTAATAAGCACAGTACCAGAATAAACATATACAACATACTATCCAAGCCTTTATACCAAAAAGCCAGACTCAAAAGCCATCTGAGTTATTCCAACTACTGTAAAAACATTTGGATTTCCAAATCCTCTGCAGTTAAAATGAAAAGACAGACAGAAGCAGAAGTGATATTAAATTGGGTGCAGGCACTCAAGACTTAAAAGTCCTAAAAGATGACATTTTTATCCATTTTTTTCCATTTGAAAGAGCTAGGGGTTGGTATAAAGCATTTAAGACATAAAAATGCAGCATTGATTTGGGTGGGAGGTCCCAGGGTGAAGAAGGAAACCTGTCCCTTGCAGAGACACTTGCTTCTATCAAATCCTTAATTTTTATTTTGGTTTTTGGAACTATTACTTAACGTTGCCCGCTTGTTTTAGTAAAAAACCCAGGATTTCAGCTTCAAATTTAACAGGCACAGTGACACCATGCAAATACTAACACAGAACTACCCAGACCTTTAAATTCTGTTGCTTCACTTCATTTCCTGACTAAGTAGTCTGACACTAACAACTAAAATGATGTAGTTAAAGGTAATAAACAGGGAATTTAAAGTAGCCTGTCAAAGTAAGTGACATTTGTATCATCTTAGTCTCAAACTCTCAGGCATAGTTCCATCCAAAGCAACTTCATTATACAATGAAAAGCTAGAAGTTACCTTCCCCATTAAAAGATGTTGCATGATCTCCCAGAGCTGTTAGTAGGCTTCGCATCATTACTAGCAGCAGTGCTTAGTGCGTAAGAACAGGTGTTTCTTTGTTAGAAATATTTTTTTCTTGTTAACAATTAAACTCTTGCCAAGAGACGTCAAGTCAACTGAAACCTCTGATGTTTTCTTTGCAACCTGCTGAGTTATCAGCAAAACCAATAGGCCACAGACTGACCTTCAAGCAAGGTCTTGCTCCAGAGGTCGGCAAGTGCTGCAACTTCAATACACCCAAGGGCAATAATACCATCACAGAAGAAACTTCCTTTCAAGTTTTCAAGGTAGCAGAGATGACATAGTGATTTTGCATTACTATCACTCCAATAAAAAACCCATAATTAAATAATTAGTGCTACGCAATGTGAGAAAATCACAAAAAAAACAAGGAAAGAAATACATTGTAAAAAGAGGTGCTGTGAAGAGGTTTCTTTCAGAAACTCTAGCAGTCTCAAATAGCTCACAAAAGCATGCTAAAAGGACTTCAATTTCTTTGTACTAAGAGAAGCTTTAAAACACTGTTTACATCATTTTCTAGATTCATGCATCACTGCTGAAACACCTTCAATGCATTAAACATTTAAATCCCTGTTGCTTATAAAATAGGCAATCTTTCCCCTTCTAACAGACTATCAGTGGCACCATCCAAGACTTCTTACCACTTTTGCTTTAAGCTTGATGGTTATTAGAAGACCAGAATGGGGATAGGTTTTCTTGCCTTCTGAAAGCTTTTTGATTTGTTACATAACTAAACATGTTTGTACAGCTTTCTTCATATCTACAAATCCTTAAACCACAAGATGTCAGTTCAGACAATAATTATATTAATAAATTGTAGACAGTCTAAGAAGGAAATAAAGATGGAGAGACATTTGGAATTAACCTGTTGTGAATCAGTCCTGCATCATCCTTTGTCAGTGGAATTAGCAGGCTTTTCTTCCCTCTTCCTGTTGCCTTTTAGTAATAATTTTCAGTGCAGTTGACACATTTCATCTCACTCAATGCACTGAACCCTAATACAAGAGAACATCAGTTTGTCAAACACATGTTATTGAGGATGCATACCAGTTAATCTTAGGCAGCTGACACTGTCAAAGACAAGCCACCCTGGCAAGAGTTACAGAAATGCAAACAGGCAAAGAGGAGAGAGGGATAACAAGAGCACAAGCCCGATAGTTCAGATACCAAGCAACACAAAAGGCCAAAGCCTCCCAATTCCTATCTCAATTCCCCCCAAACCACAAACATCTCACAACAGTTTCAAAGCAAGCAGCAGTTTAAAAGCACACATTTCCACTGCCATTGACAAGAGGAATTGCAAGCCTAAAAAGATTAGTCATCCACTTGGCATAGAATTCAGCATCAGATACTTGAAGAGTGGATAAGAGCAAGACTTTATTCTGAAAATAATTTTTCGTTTTTTACATGAGTTTCACAGAAGCCTCTCCGAGTATTTATGGGTCAAAGTAGAGTAGAAACTACAGTATTTGTAATCCAGGACAACAAGATTGATTTGCTGCTATGGACATTAAGAAGTACAGTTGTAAAAGGTTTTTTAAACAAGAAACAAAAAAGTGTGTTACAACAGCAGAACTTCTAGGGATGCCAAGCTTTGTACTTTTGTGTTTCTTACAGCTGTTTTAAGCTCAAATTTAAATGATAAATGCATTCAGTCTTCAGAAGGAGTGCTGTCATTCAAAACTTGGCCATTCTGGAGATAATGCAACACACTGGTGAATTTTCTCCCCCATTTTGCTGCAAATCCTCTGATATCAGTATATTTTTATTTTTTTACAATTTGGCTCAAATGCACATGCAAGCCATTATGGAAAATAAAGGATTCATTATAATGGCAAAATTCTTATTTCTTTAATTTCCAAGTTCATTTATATTTTTGAATATGGCTTCCTGAAATTAGGAAAGAAAACAAATCAAGAGGTCTATGAGAGCAGTAATGGTATTTTCTAAGTATATTTAATATGAACTTGCCATTAAAATGAATTTTAAAAAAAGTTTGAAAAAAAACCCTCTTGCCTCATTCTCGTTCATTTTACATACTAACAGCATTTCAGATCTAGTGGCTTTTAAAGTTTCCCATACATGGTTTGTTTTTGCTAATTACACATTTAACAGATGTATAGAAAAGTAATTAATTTTTTCATTTCCCAACTTTCCTTTAAAAAAACAATCCAAAACCAAAACAACCCCCTGAAAAATAGAGATAAAGACTCAAATGAAGAACAGTTCCTTGAATTACGTAACTGATTTCTTTCGCACAAAGCACACTCCTATCCTTACTATTAGTTTCTGCAAGATCTCAAGACAGAAAACATCTGCTGAAAAGATCCTTTCAAAAGGAAACATACATAAAAGACACTCTCCAGGTACATTGTTTATTGTAAACAATTAAAATATTTCAGTGGTAATACCACTATTTTACTCAGAAAAAATTCTAAACAATACTAATTTGCAATAATCAGTAACAACAGATACTTCCACTATTATCAACTTCAATATAGAACCATATATGCCATTCCACCAATGAAAAAGGTTCTGCAAAAGTTCTTTTTTGATCAGAGAGGAAGAACCAGAAAAAATACCACTAGTGAAAATAGTCTGCGCCAGCACATTAACAAGAAGTCCCTATGTGACTTCAGGAAGTAATTCCCTTTCTTCTCAAGAAAGGGTTAGGTTTTATTTGGGATTTACAACATGACAATACTTTAATGAAAATTCCCCAGGAGAGACAACAGAGGCATTAGTAGGAGAGAACGGAAGGAAGACCCCACTGAATGTTTTGATAGTGATGTCTCTAGTCTGAAATCCAACATCTTGGAAGTTCAGGTTAGAAGGAAAATATTTTGACATACAGCAGCCAGTTCAGAATAAACTGTCTATGGGTTCAGCAGCTGACTATATTAATTCAGAAAACTTCTCAGTTTAAGCAGCCATGTACATCATAGAGCTGCTTTCTTCTCACATAGGCAGCCTGTTCTGTTCAACAACAGAACAGTTAGTAGCTCCTTGAAAAACTTTTCTTTGAAAGACAAGTGGTGCTAGAGAAAAATCATCCTTCTTCAAACTAGGAAAAAGAGAAAAAAAAAGAAAAAAGAAGCACCATTTCCATCTAATCCATGATATCATCTATTGCACTGGAGACATGTACCTTACAAAAAGAGATCTAAATATTAAGGATAGAGTCCAAGAAACATTTCTTTTTCCTATTCTCCAGCTCAAAAAGCAGTTTGTACTCAAACAATAGTTTTAAAAGAAATCACTGCCATCTTTATAAGGAGACATAGCACAAAAATCATCCTGAAGCAAGCTAAGTTTGGAAAAGTAACAACTTCGAGCAGAAAATAACTATAGAGTCCAACACTAACTTCATCATAAGAAACCATCCTCCCAAGCAGGCACTGGCAGGACTTTTTAGTAAAGAAAAGCAAAGCAAATAACAGCAGATTTGGGAGGGTAGGTATAAAGAGAATGCAGGGGTATTTTTTTATAGACTTTTGCAGGTAACAGGTCCCCTTGTTCCTTGCTCTACACCTAGGCAGTCCCCTAAGTCTTTACAGAAGGAAAATTTCATCTCTTGGAACCAGTGTGAGAGAACAAGGCAATGGTGGTGGACAGAAGAAGATTGTTCTACAAATAAAATTTCCCAATGGAACAAATGCAAGTTTATGACAGCTAATGCCAGACTCAATAAAAAATCTCCACTTCATTTGAGTGAGTCTCTGACTGTCTTCTACTGTAGCAATGGAAAAGAATAATTCAGGTACATTTAATCTGGCCTGCCCCAAATAAAGAGTTTCTCCTACTTCCCAGAGAAACTCTATCAAGGAGCATGCATGTAAAGTAATCAGAACTGCAAGGAAGACACCAAAAGCTTTTCCTCTTTTGAAATGCAGTCAGCATTCTCAGGTGCAGGGCTTATGAACATACAAAATTAAAAGAAATAGAAGCACATAATTAGCTTGACTTTAATCAATCCCCAGTAAGGTCATTGTCAATCTGACTGAAATTAAATCTAAAAATTCCTTCAAAAGCCGTGCCTGAAACTTTATACACCCCTAGTCCCTTGCACAATCTATAATTAGATTTTTCAAAAATATAAACAAATGCTTGACCCCTCCCATGCAGCTGTGTCAGCTTCAGAATGTATCTTCTCTTTGCAAACATGTCCGCATCTTGTGATGGTTTCTACGGCTAGCGCTTACACTGCAATGAAAAACCAATGCTTTGCTAGTAGAATTTTTGACAACTTGAGGAGAAAAAAATTGCTAGCTCTCTTCCTTCCACTCCCCAAGAAAGATAGGGAATTTGAAATTAATGAACTAATATCCACAATAAAAAGGAACATTTAATACTCTAGAACAGAGCTTTAAATTTAGAATTTTGTTCCTCTGATAGCACAAACCACAGTAAGGAAAAAGGCTTCTTCTTTTCCTTCAGTCAATACAGTCCCTTAATAAATCAGACTTCAAAACACTTACATAAAATATTAGCATTATATATTTGTAATTGATAAACTGAACCAGCAAGGTAATCAATTAGTTTTCAATTACATGTGGCAACTAGATAAGATGATAGCACACAAACTAATAGCTGACAATAGTCACCTAATGAACAGGTTCATGCCTTATGAGCTTATAGGTTCCATTTTTAATAGCCACTTCCAATCATAAATATGTATTTCCTCTTCTGTTTCATGAAGAAGTTTATTATATATAAATTGAGATGTGCTCACCATAAAACCATCCAGCATAACTTCTTTTTGCAAGGACCATACACTGCTTTTTATGTTATGGAATGCGTTAGTGTAATTGTAGGTGTAACAAGAGTGCTAACTGACTTATTGGGACATTGCAGCAGTTTTACATCCCTGTAAATGGGTTCTGAATCATGTCATACTTACAACATCAAACCTCTGTGTGATGTTCCCCTGGACATCAAGTAAATAAACTTTGCCATAATGTGTTCCCAGTGCCAAAAACTGTGAAAGAAAGAGATTGATTACATAAACACAAGGCACCACAAGAAATACTACAGCAATGCTAAATCAACTCCAGGATTAGCAGCACTGGGGGAAAAAAAAAGCCCACCACTTTCAATAGAGAAAGGTTATTTTAACTGTACCCAAAGAATAAAAAAGGGCTTCAAGCCCATATTACTGTGATAGTGCAAGTTAGCTGTCAAAATGAGTCATGAGGACCCTCATCCACTGACAACTAGTGGTGCGTCTGCAGTCTGTACACACCAGCTGATGGACTGTGGCAGCAAATTAAAAATGCAGCGTGAGAGCAAGAACCGACAGAGATCTGAAATAGTTCCTAGATCATTTCTTTTCTGCAGTTTTGTTTCAACCCTAATGTTTCCTTTCAGCTTTATTTTTAATTCTCCTTCATTATTAAAATAAAAACAGTGTTCAAACAGAAAAAGGCCAACTGTAAGTCACTGGTAAAATACAGCTGAATTATGGAAGGTCTCTGACAGTGTATTTAAGCACATAGATAACTTCTGGGTTTGCTTTCCTTCACAGAGTAACTTTCCTAAAAAGAATACTCCCATGACAAATATATTTGCTTGGAAATCTCATTGAACTTCCTTGGAAGTTTCATTCTAAAAATAGTAGCAAAATAAAGAAATCTCCACATAAATCCATACTATCACAAACTTATTTTGATACAAACAAGAAGGGAATTGATTCTGAGAGATCTGCTGTTAATTGAACCATGTGAACTACACCTAAAAGAAAAGATAGAATTTCACTACTACTTGATTTATGACAGAGGTTTCTTTTATTTGCCCCCTTCTCCACCCTCCCACTTTCAGCATTACTAAAATAGTCTAGGCTACCCAGTTCTCTGTATTTCACTGCATGTGAGCATGCTTCATTGCAACCTATAATGAAATGCTCAAATTTACAGGCACTGCTAAGCGTGTCAGTCAGGCAGCACAATCTTTAAAAAATAACCTTACAGAAAGTCAAGGTTTAAAAGGATTTATCAAAATGGAATTGCTTAAAATGAAATTTCAGTTCAGGCACTTAAAATATGTAGCTACATTAAAAGGAGTCAAGAAAGGAAAAGAAGGGGTTCATTAGAAATTCATTCCCTGCAATGCCTTTCACTCCTGCAAGGTTGCCTTTTTTCAGGAAGAAAAAAGTCCCCCGGGTAAAAAAATCAATACTGGTTAATAAAACATCAGGTGTGCAGACATAACTAGGTATGACTATTCCACTGCACAGGCCTGCTTGAATGCACCAGGTGCCAGGACGATTAGTCATCCAGTGCAGACAGCAAGCCTGGTGAAAATATGATGCTTTAGCAACAAAAATGAAAAAAAAAATTCTGGGGGGAAATTAGTATGAATGCAGAAGCCAGATCTCTGTATTCCCAGCAAAAAACTACTTTAGTCAGAGTCATATTTTACATATTACTCTATAATTTTTCTAATGATTGCATTTAGGAGGGCTTTTCTTGTTCATTCAGGGAAAAAAATCCCCAAAAAACCAGAATGAAACAGAAATACCCTTGCAAAACCTATAACCCAGCTTCATTTTTAAGCTCTCTGTTTCAAGAGACCTATTCCTAAAAGACTGCAGTACCTGGCTTCTAACAATATTGATTCTTCTCATAAATAGTGTATCTAGTTTGCTGGAAAACTGAAAGTGCTGGGATACTTCAACAGTTTTCCTGTATTGTCACGCTTTGTGACACTATAGTAAAAGCTGTATCTATGCACATCCTTATAGTAATATCCTTTTAAACTCTTGGCTTTCAAAATTTACCTGAGACTCAGGAATAAAAGGTAAGAGAAACAGGCCACAGACAAAGAGGAAATGCTTGCCAATTTTCCAAATATCTGTGTAATTCTAAGTTGTCAAAAACATTTTAAAAAGATTTATTGTTTTCATTCACACAGTTAAAATACAAGCTTCATCTTAAGAGCCTCTTGAGCCATAGCAACAGTCCTCTAAGGAAAAGAAACATAGCACAGGTCAATCTAAAAATATAGCCAAATAATATAGACAGACCCCTCAACAATAACTGTTGAGGAGGTATTACTGGCTATGAAAAATTACATATTCAGAAAATAGCTACTATGTTTTACATACTAATAGCTGACAAATCATTAACCCATACTTTCAGATGCACTTCAGCATGCCTCAACATTCTAAAATGTTTTTCAATATTTATAAAAGAGAAGAAAACTCATAAAATACAAAAATAATTGTATAAATCACTAAATAAGCATATGAAGTTTATTCCTTTTAAGAACAAAATAATAATTCTTCTTAAAATTTCTTTACTTTGCATTGTCTATTACTTTATCCCTATCATTCTCCAGTATGTCAAAAACTCTAGCATGTGCAGTTCCTCTCTTTGTTTTTAACATACTGAATCAGGGAATGGGAACAGGGAAGTGTTAGTATGACACCCCCCAAAAGAAAAACCCAAGCAAACAAAAAATACAGTAATGACTTTCTTCTACATTGGATTAACATGTCTTCCACAGCTGAATATACACTAAGCTCCTGGCATGATCAAGTCAGTCTTCACTGATATAGGCTGTACAAATAAGCACAGTATATGCCAAATTCCTTTCTGAATAAAGAAAAGTTAGGACTATTCTGATTGCAGCTCATAATACTGTTCATAATTAAAACTCAGTGAGCATTTTTCTAGTAGCTTATTTAAACATCTCATCTAACAAATCACTGCATCTTGAATTCTCACCTCATTTCCTCATTGAGAGAATGTGTTTCTCACTGAAAAAACGTTTGATACAAACAAGAAGGGAATAGATTCTGAGAGATCTGCTGTTAATTGAACCATATGAACTACTCATTTTATCACTGAGAAAATGTGGATTGTTCGATGCAGGTTAATGGTGAATTTTGTTTATGTTACTGTTGTCTTGCAGTGCAACTCTAGATTTGGCATCACTTCTACACAGAAATATACTGATGCATTATAAGCACAGATAAATATAGAAAACCAAGCAGAAGTACTGTCTCAGTCATAAAGTCACATAATACCTTTTCATGCACTGTCATGCAGCTGGCTGCATCCTTCTGGAGAATTTCAGTCACTCCATTAGAAAGCCGTTCATACTTGAGCTTAGGTTCTTCTTCACTCTCATCTTCCTAAATTTTTAGGAGCGTAAAATAAAGGGAGCAAGAGAGAAAAAAACAACAAAAATATTGTGAAGTTTATTTTAGATAAAAACAAATTAAAAGATATCCCAAAACTATTACACAGCAACAGGCGAAGATGGATCACTGCGATCTCTTCACAACAGCCATTACAATCAAAAGCCAAACTTTCACAGTTTAATCATCTGAAGGGGTTTGGGCTGTGCTTTTTTGTTACTGGTTTTTCTTTTTACTCCAAAGTTCTGAGTGCAAAGACTGTATAGCAGCATGTCAATTCAGCTGTAAGAGGCACTGACTTGATATCTAAAAAGCAGGAAAAAATGTGCATGTGTACTTTGTTACATAAAGTTAGTAATTTGCAATTTGGAAGTAAAATGCAAAAAGGATGGATATGATAATGAATGATGATAAAATAAAGTGTGCCACTGCAGCTACAATGAACTGAAAGCTGAAGCATGCACACTACAAGAAACTTCATGACCTTTACAAGATGCTGCACCTCTGTAGGAAGGATAGAAGCAAAATGCTGTGAACAAAAATAAGAAGAATCCACTAGGAATAAGTTAATTGTATAAAATCCACCAGTGGGCTTATGGTAAAAAAACAGTATAAATATGTTTTCTGGGAAAAGGATCTGGACACAGCATATTCCTATCACCTTTATCTTCCACATGTTAGGATCTTTTTCTGGTAAATATTGAAGCTTTCCTCTCTCTCTTCTCAAGCATGTTAGGTATTACTACCCAATCACTACTTAAATGCAAGGAAAGATCATGGGGCAAAGAGCGAAGAGAAAGGAAACCAAGCAAAAAAA